>SMLS01070997.1:0-34369 GCA_004785975.1 Popillia japonica | reverse complement strand
TTTTTGCAAATTTGTGGACAAGCTATCACATCCTGAAGTACTGCGCATATATTATGAAACAGCCTCTATATTATATACAGTACTAAATTTTATTATAGAAAACCGGGTTACATTTCAAGGCGACAAGCTTCAGCGATAATACAGTTAGTAAACACTAGGTTTTCTATGCAAATAAAATCAAATTGGTTCACGTATTTTCTTTCGATAAACTTAAAATTGTTCTATAACACGAAGACGCAATTTAAACTAGTCGCCTATTTTCTTGAGTTTGTTATTCACATAGTGAAATGGCAACCAGTGTAACTTTATACCTTCAATAAAATCTTACTTAAAGCGTCAGAGTCTAGTGTTAATAAATTTATTTTGATGGAGTTTGGTTGAGTGCTCCTATGAGATTTCGTTGGACTGTTAAAGTATATTTATGTTACAGCTGCAGTGTTGCGCTAAAGTATTATCGTTAATATTGTAATGGCAAACATCCCAGAATGACAATTCGCACTAACCACCACCAGTTCAAAATTGTTGCACAACATAAAATAATGTCAAATAGCAGCTTTGCAATTTTAAATCGCCTTCTTGTGATTGATAGTATTCAACTAAAGTGGATTCGATCTTTTATAAACACGCTACATCGTCTGTAGAAAAATATAATTTCGTTGAAAAAATAATACAGCGAACGCAAGGTTTCGGAATTGACAGCCTCTTTATGAATTTTTTATGCATTCCTGCATAGAGCTCGATATACACGCCTCTCATATACAATAATGGTTTAAAGTGTTCAGCCTGTCATAATAAAAGTGTATTTCAGAAATGGAAGTTGACGTTTAGTGGATATATAAAGATCAAAGCAAGAGAATGTTGTAAATAATTTATTATAGCTATTTTGGTATAATTTCCTTACATAAGTTTGTTGAAATGATATAGTACTTAATATATATTCGATATTTATTGCAAATAATGTTCTAAACAGTACTCCAAAAGCTTCTTATCTTGTAAACTAATAAAATCTTAAACTGGCCTTATTCTTAAATTATATGGAAAAATACGTTTGAATAATGTAATGGCTTTAAAGTGCTCTGATTGGACATAATAAATAATGTTTTAAAGAATATCATATTGAAACTAGTCTATTACTCTGTTTCTTTTGATTTTTACGACTATAGCTATCAAAAATAAACATTTATTATGACGTCTTGTCATCATACATGTCGCTCTAAATTTTCTACAAATTTGTTAGCCACCCCAGGGGTTTCTACAAAACAAAGCATCTTGTACTGTATTACCAGATATGTAGACTTCTTCCAGCAAAAATCGAGACATCTGCAATTTCGAACTTAAATTTTTAGTGTAAATAAAGCTTTCACATCACTTATTTACACTTCAACAGTGTGAATTGATTCAAGGATTTGTCCTGCTCACAATGCAGTGGTTGTCCGAAATGATTTAACTGAGCGATACCAAAAGATGGATTGGAGCTCACTATAAAACCACCACGGCCACCCGATTTATCCCTCCTCGATTTCTGGTATTGGATTATTTTCAAGAAACAATGTATGGCAATGAGGATATTAGACCTGTCAATTTAGAACAATTACGAAATAAAATTGTTTATGCTTCTGACAATATTAACCCAAAGAATGTAGGGCCAAATTTTTAGCATAGATTGGGATATTGCTTAACAAAGAATGGAGGTATATTTGAATCTTTTGTTTGAGGTTCCAATAATGTTAAAGAAACTAAAGCGTATCTGATTTATTATCAAATTAAAAAAACTAAATTAAAATAGTGTTTATTTGCACAGAATAACCCAGTTATAACTCTTGACTTTGCAGTAATTCTGCTTGTATTGTAACCGCTATTGTACACAAATATGTAGCAAAGTACATAATTTTTGTAATATCAGTGAAATGCATTATTTTAAAAAGTTATATTGTCACATATGTAGGTAGTACATACAAAATAAAGTAAAATAAGATGAAATAAAACAATGGGCAGAAGTAAAAAAATAAAAACTATAAAACTATACGCTTAAGGTTTCATCACTAGTCTAAGTGGCTTCTTCAGCAGTTAAAGACGGGTGAGGGAAGTCAGAAGGTCACAATAACTCAACATGTCAACAACGCCAAAGGCTAAAACCTTATAACTGAAAAATGGGATTTATTTCATTTTTACATTGCATGTAGCCTATAGGTTGCATGTAAGAACTACGCCTGCCACACTGGTGGCTCGCGTTCGATTTGCTTCCAATTTATTTAGTAATGAAATTACCATTGCGAAAAATATCATTTATGAATAATTTGTATGAAATATAATTGTTAATATTGTGCATAATAAGATTGAAAACTAAATGCACTGACAGGAATGCTTCTTGAGAAACTAATGTTATCGATATAAACGAATGAACTTTCATTCAACGCCCTATTAGAGCGCATTAGAATAAAAGCTCGTACCTAAGTAGGTATAGGTACTGTACCGCTACGAGAACTGACCCTCGCCATCGACACGCTGTATAAGGGCCCCCTAAAGCGCAGCCGCCCGATTAGGTTTTAAGGTGGTTTGAGGTGGTTTTAGTTGGTTTTGCGGTGTTTTTGAGGTGGTTTTGAGGTGCTCTTGAGGTGGTTTTGAGGTAGTTTTTTCCTCCGAACTCCGTGGGGGCTGGGCCTTAGGGGGCCCTTATACAGCGTGTCCATGGCTAGGGTCTGGTCTCGTAGCGGTACAGTATACCTACTTACCTGGATACTGAGGGAAAGTTCCTCTATAAGATTAAGTTGAGATTCATTAAAATCCGACTGTATAATCCGTCAATATCCCTTAAAAATACACGTTTTAATAAAATAAATAGTGCTTTGCCATTGAAGTTTTATTGATTTTAACAACTAATTACCTATAGTTTACTTTTAAATTGCAACCTTTGCACTAATAACATAATTCACATTTCTATCTACTTGTCTGCCTCTTCCTACGTCAATTTCTATTCTAAGTATTTTATTATCAAACAATCATCTTCGATGGTTGCTTTTTTACGCGTCTTTAGACGATTCTCAGTAGAGAATGCCAGGCGTCTAGAAGTGGCATCTTAGTTATTGGAAAACCGACAATGCACAATAACGAGATGTACTTAACCTGTTTCGTGTTATTCCGTTGACATCTTAAGATATACGAGACAATACTGACTAATCTGCCAAATAGCGCCCATATTTCATTGTTATAACTATTTTATTATGTTTACTACTTGATTTATACATTTAAGCAAACTATATGTTCTATCAATTGACTTAAAAACAAGGAATCGTATGTAAAAGCAAAAAGATAAAAGATTCTGTAACCAGTGTTACTCACCCTGTTTGTGTAATTCCAGTACGTATTGCATTGAAACGGCATACATTTATACATACATACCTACTTACACACAATGTAAATTAATTGACGAAATTCATCTCAATATTAATATATTTATTGTCAGACCTGACCACTGACCATTGCAATTCGTAAGACATTTTTAAACTAGATATTAGATTTTAAACTAGTATTAACGTTTAGCCTTTATGTACTTATGTTGCTTATACTTTTTTCCACTTTTAAGTAAATTATAACACTTTTAATTCGATTAACGATCGATTTATTCCAGAACCTTTACAATTTATTAGGTTTTAGTTACACAGTTCTTCAGTGGAATAAAATTGATATCTAATTAGTGTCTATTACTAAATAACTAGCCATGTCTATCAACAAAATTATCTACAGACAAAGAAATTCATCGTACCACCGTAGCATGTGAGACTATTAGAAATACACCAGGATTATTTCAAAGAATACGGAATTCAATTAGACGAAGGGTAGAGTCCTGCATTTTGGTCGAGGGGCGCCATTTTCAACGTTTATTATGATTTTTATAATTGAAATTTTGTCGGCGTTATTATTAGTTTTCTTTTGTAATTTGTTAATTGTTATTAGTAGTACAATTATTGTTCAATCTGTTCAAATTTACAATATTCTTCAACTAAATAAAAAAAATGCCATTCTTTCAATAAAGTTTAATTTAGTTGTGAGAAATGTTTGAAGTCCTTATAAAACTGTTTAGAAATTAGAGAAAATCAGGACAATAAAACTATTTGTCATATGACTTCATTTGACAGCAGCTTACTTGATTTTTTTTAAATAAATAATAACCTCTTTGTGAATTTATGGGAAAAGGGTCTGAGCAGTATTTTATTTTTTTGTAATCAAACTAACAATTTTATGATAAAAAGTCAAGACATCAAAAAGTTGCAGATTGAGTCTATTTAAATTAATTTTTTAAATAGGAAAATATGGGCGCAATAAAAAGTTCTGATGCAAAATATTATAGGGGTTGCTTTGTTCGGCCCCTTGTGATTACATTTTAGGGTAACAAAAACACTCAAAAACTGCCATTTTATTATCGTCAGTTATCTGCCAAATTTCATTCTTCTAAATTTTTCCAAAGTGAAAAACAATTTTTTTTACCTAATTTTAAAGGGCTGTAACTTGAAGGCAAAAGGGTGTTGACCAAAAAGTTATATGAAAGACCCCCCTTAATTTTTGCTAAAGAATCACACTTTGAAATTTTTCGTATCAATTCAGAAACACCCTAAGGATTATGTTTACAATATCGTGGACAATTTAACATATGTTTTAAATGTAATTTAATTCAATTTTAATTTTATAATCATAAAAATCCTTATATTTTGAATGTAAAGTCAAAAAAAAATGAAACATTTTAAAAGATGCCGCTGACAAAATAAATTTAACATCCAAATATGTTCCACGCTAGATAGGATGCCACTGAAAGTTTAGAAGAATAATTAATAAAATACTTGCCAAGGCAGCGTCAGCAACAGATAATGTATTTACGCGGAGAATTCCAGGAATAACAACCAAAACAACAACCATCGCATATAACAAAGCAAACATAAATGTAACAAATGTTACATAATAAGCATTTGCATAACAACAACCACTCATGACATCATAATAATTATTATTAGGTTATTATAAATACTGAAAGTATCAAATTTAAAGACTGCCCTATGGTATTTATGCTGCTTGAAAAGTGTTTAGTGTACCTACGTCTCCCGTATCGTTTTGTTTAAAGTTTGGCAAAGTAAACTAGATTAAATTGCAATTAATTAGTTGCAATTAATTAGTTAATAAATGCGTAACAGTACAGTACAATGGTAGGTATAATAAAGTAAGGGATATACTTTAAATTGTTACAACTTTTTAACAAATTAAGTCAATAACAATAGATAAACACAGTCCACTTCTGAAAGAATGAAATTTTACTGTAACTGATAAATAAAAAATAATAATTAAAAAAAAAATATCCACAGGAACAGAAAATGATGTATGAATTAAAGTAGGCACATTTGGCTACTAGATACGACGTTTCTTTCCGAGTAATGACTCAGATGGAAATTGAAACCTAATGGTTACCTGTATGTTATCGACAGATGAGACACATTTTACTTTGAATGGTGGAGCCAATACTCAAGACTATAGAATCTGATCTGCAAAAAACCCATAGGAAATCGTTCAAGAAAGTCTTCATCACACGGAAGTCATTGTTTGGTACGGTTTCATATCTGATTGTATCATTGGTCTGTATTTCTACGAGAAAATGCAGAATAGAGAAGCTATATCTGTAACTATAAACGGTGAACTATACTATTACTTGTTAAGAGATTGTTACTCCACAGCTTGAAAACGAGCACCACGGAATTAAAGATATTATTTTTATGCAGGATATAGCAGACTCGCACGCTTTGCGCTAGTCAAAGAATTGTTAACCAACATTTTTCAGGATCGAATGTTATGCAGACATTTGGCAAATTTATGGCGTCAGAGATCACCTGATCTTAACCCAGCGAATTACTGTCTGTCGGGTTATTAAAAAAGTTTACAGTTTGGAAGACGATCAATAACGCTACAAGAAATAAAAGACAATATTACAAAGCAAGTTGGTGCAATTCAATCATACATGTTACGGTATGCTGTGCACAATTTGGAGGAGAGGTTGGTAACCTTACAACAACAAAATAGAGATTAGAGTAATTAGATCGATTTCATTTATTTTTTGTTATTAACTTAATTTGATAACAAGTTAAAATACAGGGTGTCCGCGAAATACAAAGCATGCTTTTAAGGGATGATAGCTACAACGATTTAGAAACAAAAACATATAATACACCTTGGGTCTATGTGTAAGCGTAAACGAGAAAAAAAATTATTTCTAATGTCACAAACGTCGACGCATACTGTACACCGACAGCTGATCAGTGCAAGATTTACCCGACGATTACAGGCCTGTGTTCTTGAAAATGGACAACACATCGAGCCTTTCCTGTAATACATTTTCTCCTGTCTCTCAAAAAAGTCCTTTTAGGACCACCAATTTATCACAAATAAAAGAAAAGAACTCAATTTTGTAGTAGCCTTTACGAAAGAGCTTAAAGCGCCATAACATATTTGCAGTAATTACATTTTTTTCATTCAATGCGACTTTCCCTCAACTTAAATTTTCATTTACCGATCGGAGGCTGCTATTAAATACGCCCTTTTCACTCAAACTTCAACATAACATCGATTTTATTGTCATAACATTATTAAAAGAAAACGCAAATGTACCTTTATTTTAAAACGTATGGCCATTGACTTCGTATGATACAAGTTCAAGGTCGTATAAACAGATGATACTTGGCTTGCATCTGCGCTTCTAACTCTATACGTGTATAGTTTGGTGGAAGAGAAATGACACCACGCTTCAATTTCAAAGTATGAAATAATTCGTTTTCATCGTTGTTTTCAGTTATTTTCAACCCTAAATTTTTGATATGGTTTTTTGGTTATTTAGGAAGCAATATGGATGAGTTTTCTTGTACAGTTTGACCAAATAAGGTTTTTTAGAAAGAATTTTTTTTCTCGTTTACGCTTACAGATAGACCCAAGGTGTATTATATCTTTTTGTTTCTAAATCGTTGTAGCTATCATCCCTTAAAAGCATGCTTTGTATATCGCGGACACCCTGTGTATCTCTTACTATATGAGAGCTACTATACGATACCGTAAAACTCGAACAAGGCCAGTATTAACTACATGCTTGAACAATAAACGATACATATTGTTGTGGATCTTTTAGTATATTAGATTTTTCTTTGAGTCGTAACAAGGTTCTTCGCCGGTGTCTGTGTATATTTCAAATTCTTACGAACCCTTTCTATTGTATATTTTTGTCGGTAGATTTAATGATAAGTTATTAATATTTTAGAAATTCCACTATTTGTTTTAATTTTTCTACGTTCTGTAGCTGGGTGGATTTCAGATTTTTCTTTGCAAGGTCATATTTTTGCTATGTAAGTCAAGCAGTTACAGGCTCGGTGGTTGAATGGCTAGCATGTTCGCTTTTCAACCCACGGATCGGAGGTTCATGCCCTAGCTGAGTCTGGTAATTTTCAAATCGGATAAAATTAAGAAACATGCCTTCTTCTCGGATAAGGAAGTAAAACCGTAGGTCCTGTGTCAATGCGATGTTTGGCACATAAAAAATCACTGCTGGAGGTTGGAATACCTTCAGTCAGGCAAAATTCTAGTTGAGGACACAATAAGCCTTTTAGGCTGCAGTGTATAGAGACGCCTGGAAATTTCCGATGTTCCTAGATCTCCCTCGGGTGGGGAAAAAAAAAGTCAAGCAGTTGTATGTTATTTAAATCAGAAATATTCTGTCGACTTTTTGGGCAGATCTACGTTGTAGGTCACAGGCCTCTTCGTGTAAAAACTCGGTCGAGCTGTGATCTTATTGATGCAATTTCTGTGTGTCGAGTCGTGTTATTAATTTCTCCGTTATTTTCTTTGATTTTCCTAATTAGATTCATTTAATTTTTTTTTTTTAATATTTGCTTGGATTATTTTGTTTGACTAATTTGTTAGAGATTGCATTAATGATTTCTATGTAGTGTAGTGATTAGTTAAGGATTTAAAGTAAGTTTTTTTTTAATTTTAAGAAATCGTTTTGGAAGTTTGCGCGAGTAAGATTTTAGTGTGTTTGAGTTTGCTTTAGAAGGATATTTTCATTTGATATTTTTGAGTTACAGTAGTTTGTTTCAGTTTTGTCGTTTTGATTTTTTTTTAACGTTTTTTTAAAGAAAACTTCCAAGATCTTATTTAGTTGCTAAGATCCAGTTTTTATATATTTTCCCTCGGGAAAATATACTTTTCTGGGTACTTTGTCCACAATTGTAATTAATTGATTCTACAATTTGTTAGATATTTTGACAAGTAATTTGTTCTTTAATTATATTTTTTTTATTTTTTTTTGAAATTGTCAAGAATACATTTATATTGTTACAGAGTTCTTGTTTTGGTAATTTTTCAATTTGACCCCTTTTTCTTTGTTTTTCAAAACTATATCTGTGGCAGATAACAATAGAATTATCGATCCCACGATCAAGGTTTATGGTTAAATTTATTTTTTTAATTCTAGTAGAACCGCTCATTTAGAGTTTTATTACAAATCCCCCTCCCTGCGATCATATACTTTTGTTAGTAGAGTCAGCTCGCGGTCGTTAGTTTAAGCGTTTGTATGCCTGAAGCTGGCCGGCGCATACTTTTTGTTTATGCATATAATCGTGCATGTCAACGAAAGATACACAGCAATATGTAAGTATATGGAATTCTACAAACTTTTTCAGAAACAGGATGGTTAAAAACCGCGCTATCCTTACCGTAGAACTGATTTTACTGTAACATTTTCTATTACAATTACAAATATGTAGATAACATAATATACAGCTATTGAAAGCTGTATGGAGCACCTATTAAATTAAAATGAAATATCTTTAAAATACTGCAATAAATTCCATAAAATTGTTTGAAATATAATTCTTTAACTTGTTGAATGTGCAGAGCAACTTATTTTTAAACAAAACCGATTATAAAATGCTCTATGCCAAACCGCGAAAAAGACTACAGAATGGTTCACAAGTAATGATGTTCCCCTGCATCCATGGCCTTCTTAATCTCCAGGCTTATCCCCGATAGAAAATTTGTGGGAAATACTGAAACAGAAAGTATTCAAATCAAATGTCAATCAAAAAGAGAACTAAAGGAGATAGGTTTTGAAGAATGGAGAAATAATCCCATCAGTTTGTGTAGGAGACTTATGAACAGTGCGCCCAAGAGTTCATGCAGTAACCAAAGCACGATGAGGTACCATAAAATATTAAGGAATATGTTTAAAATTGCTAATAAAGTTATATATACTCGTTCACTTTTAATTTCCCTGTATAACATTTAGAATCTTGAGCAATGTATAGGGTGCTCCATACAATTTTCCATGTGTATATCCCTCTATATCTGCGTCCGACATCATCCGATTTTAAAAAATGTTCAACAATCGACTTCACGCCCAAGATCATGAAAATTTAATCGTCTCTGTTGAAAATTGTATACTTAATTTTTTTGATTACTTCTAACGAACTTGCTTCTGATATATCGTTTTTAAATTACAAAGTGTAACATAGCTTTTTGTTGATGAGGTTCTTACCGATTTATACTTCTAAGCTTTACTTTCGTGAATAACAGCCTTAGAAATTGTAGATGAATTTGGTAAATTCCAGAATTATCTTAATTTGTCTAACAAACTCAACAAAGTAAAAAGATATGTAACATATTTGCAATATATTTATGATGCACTATAACTACATTAGTTGATATTGCTTTCCTTGGTATCTGTTTCCTCAGATTTATTACCGATAACATGAAAAATCTCTAATAACCATGATGAATAAGTAAATGTAATGTGCTGAAGAAATTGGATATAGTACGTAAACAAAACCAATAACTATGAGAAAAAATTTATAAAAGCTTTCATTGCTTGTGCAAATACATAGGGTAAATAATTCAGTTTTTGAAGAATTAGTGTTTTTGATAAATTCAATTGCGTGATAAAACTTCATTTCTTGATTCGGGTATATGTGTTTAACCATATTGCCCCAAAAAACAAAAAAAATATTCAAAACTTGGTTATTGGACAATTTTTCTTGTATGTGGACATAGTCGATATACAAATAGTAATTTACTATTACTTTTTAGTTATAATTAATACATACAAGTTGATATAAGCGGTCTTATACATACAGAATAATTTTCCATTTCTTTCTTCTTATTTCTTGTCCTTTTTGTCTTGTTATTTATTAAATGATGGTACGTTTTCTTGTCGCTACAATCATCAATTTCCAGCCGTCCTCCTGCTTTTCGTCATTGACATCATCGTTTGCTAAGTTTGCATTATTATCGCCATTTTGATTCATTTGTCGTCCTTTAAAGCTTTCTTTAAAGTCCTCATTCTTAAATTCATCAATTTTTTTTTTCACTGACAACTTTCGCATCATATCCTGCATATCAATTATGACACAAAAACATTTTCAATCAATCATCAATGTAGCTGTCGAAAACATGCCTTTTGTGCTTCTTGGGGATGCAGGAGTAATAAAAAATTATTTTTTGTCAACTTATCAAGTGTCACATGTTCTGTATTGACTCCTCGTTCGGTACTTTTTAAAACCGATAGGATCTAGTTCCACTGCTTTTGATTTACAGGTTTTTTTTATTGTTTCTGGAGTTTGTTTCGGCACCACATTCTCTCTTCTCTATGGTGTTTTCTTTCTAAATTCTATCTACTCTTTCAACCGATACCCTTGTTAACTTTACAACTCCCTTAATAAAATTGTGAGCTGGAACTTGTCGGTTATTTCGTGGTAATCATCAACAGTGGATAAATTGCATGATATAATGGGTTTTCAATTAATAGCGAAACCCACGTGACCTCTTTTAGATATGCAACCCATTTAACAGTGTGGTAATACATATTTAGAAATAAAATTCCTCCAGAAATTTTTATTTACATATACTGACAATTAAAATTTTACAGGTTAGGTTTATATTGTAAATAATCACAACTAAGTATCGGAAAAATAATTATAACAAATGTTGAAAATAGTGTCCAAAATAGTGCGTTTTAAATTTTCAAATATATTTTGCAGTTCTACGGAGATATTATTTATCCCTTCTCGTATAGCTGCTTCAAGTTCTTCTAAATTGTGTAGTCTATTTCTGAAGACTTTATTTTTTAAATTGCCGAACAAATAAAAATCTAATGGTGTTAGATCTGGACAGCGTGGAGGCCATAAGCTTTCGCTTATTAGTCTATCATCAAAAAATTGTCGGAAATGTTCCGGCATATCTCTAGCTCTGTGTGCGGGGGCATTATCTTGTTGAAAGAAACCTTGTTGTAGCTCATCCTCATGTAGTTGTGGTATGAATTCGTTTAATGTGGCACGGTATCGTTCAGCTGTAATGGTGTAATGGAAAAATATTGGTCCAATAATCCTTCCCCTAGACACTGCTACCCAAATTCCTATTTTTATCGGATGTAAATTGGTTTCGACAAATTCATGAGGATTGTCAGTAGCCCAAGTTCTGTAATTCTGTGGATTAATGTATCCGGAAAGATGGAACCAAGCTTCATCACTAAAGAACGTCAAGTCGAGAAGATTATTATTATTTAAATGTTGATTAAACCACTGACAAAATGTAACCCTTCGTTTAAAATCAGTTGGAAATAATTGTTGTACCACTGTTAATTTATAAGGGTGCATATGAAGCATTTTTGTAAGTGCTTTATGACATGACTTCTTAACATTACGACATGTAATTAATACCTGTCTGGTTAGCTAATTTTGAGATTTCTGCATACTACGCTCCATTCTTTCACGAATATCATTTAAGACATCTTCACTTAATTCTGTAGGTCTACCAGTAGATTTATTTTTGCAAATGCACTGTCTATCTTCAAAACGATGAATTATGATATGCCTGCGGTGTTTGAGTGCATTGTAATCAACAGCAAAATCTGGGAACGCCTCAGTGAATTGCTTAATACAACTTTGTAGAGAATAATTCCAATTCCGGTAATGTGCCTTCAAATAAAGGCATCATGCTCCAGTGTGAACACCATTATGATAATCTGAAACAACAATTCTTGTTTTCATTGTCATTACAATTACTGTGCTACACACTTATCAACCGCACACGGTATTATTTCCTGATAGTTTAAAAACAATCTTTTATGACAATTAACGAAAATGCAGGAATAAAAAAAGAAAACCAGCAGAGGCGTATAAAAACTGCCAAATATCGATTTTGCAACTTTCAGGTTAGACCGGTTATCGGCTAGACAGTTTTGGGATATTATTTGTTTTACCAACATATTATTTACGTAATTTTACGTTAGAGATCACGTGGGTTTCATTATTTATTGAAAACACGATACTATAAAAACATACAATGGTTATTTATCAGGACATTTCCTAACACAGATCTTACCTACGATAATTAAAGCATGCTACCCAAAAATATCACAGAAGTAGTATGTACGACAACAAGTTATTTTTATACTTATACTACTACAAGAAAATACATTTCGAAATATAGGAATCATATTACAATTAACTAAATACCTACATGTTCTTTTTAATGTCGCAAAGAGACTAAATATTGCAGATCGTATAAAGTCTTGTTTCAAATCTCTAATGTGTTATATCAACATACTTTCAAGTAATCTCAGTAAACAGTTATGCAGTAGTGTACATATTTCAACTAATTTTGTGTACATTGTTGGTATACAGTAACGTGAATATAAGCTATATTATCCAGGTATTATTGAGTACACGATAGTGCCATTTGCACTCAAAATTCGTTATACTGCGGGCAGTATATCACATTAAGATGTAAGCACGTTTCTCTATAACAGCCATTTCTAAACTCCTGCAGTATTTGTCAGTTCCTTAATGTCTTTGTTCTATTTGAATTTACAAAACACGAGTGGATATTACTGTGGATGTAACACGAACGTCTTGCTATTCAAAGCTGTCTCTAATTGAATAAGTATCTATTAAGTTGAGCCAGCTCTTTTCTTTCATTCCTAAAGATTCATGTATGTTGTGCCTGGAATTGATACATTTTGTTTACGTGATGTGAATGTTTTATATCCAGATATCGATTATCCAGTATTTGTACTAGACCTGAATAACAACATCGGAGAAAAATATTGCTTTGAATTTTGAGGAACTCTTCGTAAATAGTGTGTATGACACATCTAATCGGGCGGAGTTTTAAGTGTAGTGCATTATTATAAAGATGGAAATGCATTTTATGAAATATTTTCACCTTCAATTGTCTTTTGTTGCTGTTGGGAACAATTAAATTTCAACGATACATATATACATGTCAAAATAATATTTGTATTTATCTTCTGGAGTAATCTAACAAATAAATTTTATTCCTGTTCGATGATTTTGATTATTAACTATATCGTAAATTATGTCATCATTCTTTATATTCTCTATTTGGCAACACATTCCATCATTCTATCCGTATCTGATTTGATCCTTCTTTTATCCTTCTTTGTGTCCTTTGCCCTCTTCTAGCTTGATGTTTTATCGTTCTAACTAAAAGTTCTCGATTTTAGCATCATCTGTTAACAAATACAGATGGCAGTTCCTTACTTACAAGGCAAGTTGTGGCGAGCGATTTCAATGATATTTGGTGGGTTTACGTATTGTAAGAAAAATGGTAACTTTCTTAGCTCAGTTCATCTGCGCCATTATTAATTTCCAAAAGTTTATTTAAATATTAATTAAATTATTAACTTAAATTAATGAACTATTTTATTAAATTACTAATCATAAAAAATTTACAAACTAGAACAAGAATATTAAAAAAATGTGATGACAATTTTTTACTCACAGTTTGGTACGGAGTGAGTTGCGAAAAGTCTATGGTTCCTGGCAACCGTTCACGGGCCGTATCTCTATTATGAAGGTTTCCGTGTATCGACCGCGTCATATATAAGATAACCAAACAATACAATACAAAACGGCCTTAAATATTGGAAAGTGGGTAACCATTATCGCGATTGAGATTCTGGAAATTTCTTTCAATCACGGTCGGTTTCCTTAGGTTTTGAGAAAAATAATCTAGCGACTTACTTACAACAGATGATCTGATCAAAACAAATTTTCTGATTCGTGTCGAGGAAATGTCCAGCTAAGGCTAAGCTCGTTGAAGACCGCGTCCTAACGTATCTTTGATGCTCTTTGGTCCTAATTTGAAATGAACGTCCGGTTTCACCTACGCACATTAAAAGCATAGAGGGAGAATCCTCAGTGTGAGAAGAAATTGGGATATTTTGTTTAGGAGTTTAAAAATGATTTTGATGTCTTTCTTACAAAGACTTCTATCGATATGATCAGTAACGCCGGTAATACAAGGGAGAACGCACTGCTGGGAATCACTGGGACAATGAACAGTACAGGAACCGCTTCCATGGAAACCATTGTGAGCTGGAACTTTTTGTCAAGGCGGAGGCTATAGCGGTGATCCTTAGACTGAAGACAAACAATTTGTGGTACTCTAGCATTAGGGCTAGAGGTGAAAATTTCCATTCCGAACAGAGACCAGGTACGGAGGGACTTCACTGCTCCTGACGACTGGTTCACGGATGGATCTAAATCCAGTCAGGCCACAGGAGCCGGCATTTGCGGACCTAACCGTGATCAAAGCATATTGTTAAGGCTGGGTACAATACCACATCTTCCCAGGCAGAAATATTTGCTCTTGCAACCTGTGCAGGGATTATTGCAAAGGGAGGCTGCAAGAATAGGAGCATAAATATAATGAGCCGGGCTGCTAGCAGAGCAATTCTGAACCCCATCACTAGATCGAAACTAGGCAGGGAATGTAAATGATCCCTTAATGTTCTGGCACAGGATAACAATGGGGGGAATACAATAGCTAGGTACTTCATAGGACCAGAACCTGGGTATAACTAAGGATTCCGCTACGAGGAAGATCTGGTCCTGGTTAGACAAAGAGAATGTTACAAAATGGAGGTCGACTACAGTTCAACTCCACACAAAGGCACTAATAGGTAATTGGGATGGTAAGTTCTCCGATAACCTGCTTGGACGCAGTAAAAAGGAAATCAAGATTATTACTGGACATTGCCCCCTGAAAAAGCATCTATACAACACAGGTCGAGTAAGCGAACCATGGTACAGGAGATGCGAGGTGCAGAAGGAAACGAGTCTACATGTAATCTGCTCATGCGAGGAACTGAGGGACAGAAATATTTCGGAGAGGACTTACTTGAGCCCTTGAAGGTTCTCAGGCTTCCATTGGGCAAGATACTGGGCTTCATAGAGGAAACTAGGATGCTCGAATGGAATTGAGAGCTCTTATAGGGTAAGTACAATGAACATCTAGCTCAAGTGCCTGGTCAGCAAGGTGTCCACCCTAAGTTGTGAATGAATGAATGACTGAATGAATAAGGAGGAAGGGTGTAGTTTGAAGATTTCCGGTACTTTTTTAGAGATTGGTAGATCCCTAAGAAAATTTTCGCCTCTAATCTGGTTAACACGTCGAGTTACAGTGACCTTCTGATACCCACAAGAAGATGTTAGCCTCTAGCGTAGTTTACACTTTTGGTTAGTTTGACCTGCTGGCACTTTTTGCTCATTAAGAAGTCCCTTACATTTGTGGTGAAACTGTACATAAATAGTGACTGTTGCACATACAGGGTGTATTTGAAATAAAAGTAAAAAATATTAAGAATGGTAAGATACATTATGTAGAATATAAATCCAAAAAATTTTTGTTGAATTACGACGCGAATGCCAAAATTAAAATCTCCCTTATAAATTGTAATATGGGCCGCCTTTTGAATCGAGAATGTTGACCTCGATCAATCTAACGTAAGAGATCGCAAAATCAGCTGCCGATGTTATAAAAACTACAAGATAACGCTGATATGTCAGTTTTTTTAAATAGCTTTGAATGAAGAGTTCAATAATGCACACATTAAATATCGCCTGTCGCTGCACCTGCCCTCCGCTACATACATATATTCGTTGGAAAATATTCGACAGTGGCGCGACAAATATTTTATAAATATCTTTGTCACTTTTTTTCTCACGTCTGGGAAGGAATTTGCGCAAAATAGTTTGGATTTAAGGTTAATAAAATAATATTTTTCCAATTTTCATAGTCTTTACTTTTATATATTTTAGTACACCCTGTATATAGTGACTGTTGTTCATACATGTATATATAGTGTCGTTGCCACTTAGAGTAATATAGCACCTCATAAAAAGTCTGGACACTTCTCGAACTGCGGTCAGATACTGTAATAGCTGCTGCTGCTTTACTAATTACGCGATATGTCCAAGATATCTAGGCATTTCATTGGCTGCCAGAAGCTTTGCATTTACATTAAATGCAAAATCCTTTGCTTTCCAGTACACTCCAGTAGTCTTTCTTCAAAAACTGTGAGCCAGCTTTCATTATGTTTCCCCGACCAAACCATCCTCTTACGATGCAGCTCTTATATTCTAGCTGGTTTACTCCATTTTTTTAGTAAATTACTATACATACCTACAATATTATGGGGAGATCCTGTACCGCGGTCGACTTTAGATATTGAAAGAAAAACCACTTACGTACAAATCCGGCAATTTACACAGATACACACAATTTACAGATTTACTATTTTTCAGCTGCGGTTTTCATTTTATTTCGAGGATCAGCTCGTGAGTCTTGCACTACTTGCTCCTGCTTGCGTTGATCGCATAAAACATTGTAAGCAGAGGTAGAAGACGGCCAACAAGTATGAAAGTAATTTTGACTCAATTCACATCGGAGTTCTGCATTTTTCATGTTACAGTAACATATGTAGATAACACATAACTTTTTTTTTTGAAACAGCTAGAGTATACTTACTTGTAGTGTGTGAGAAATGTCCAGACTTTTCATGAAGTGCTATATTACGCTAACAATAAGTGGCTACATCATATTTTATAACCATATATTAATATTATTATAATCATATATTAAAAACCGTGACACAGTCAACAGCCTGAAACCAACATAATATCGACAAAACTGAGTTAAATATAAAAAAGCATGACAGAATAAAGCCCGCAGTAAATGATTTGACAAATTAATTAGTAGAGGACCTTGAATTAGCCAATGGCAATTTAATATTAAAAAAAAATAAAACTCCTATAATTCAGAATAGAGATCTTGGAGATAAGACAAATAATTCTGCAAACACATTTCGATAAAACCAAAATAACATCAACAAATATGACAGACCCAGATTAAGTATAAAGAAAAGAATATCAAAGAAAATTTGCATGCCTGAACAATACATATATTAGGCGAGGAAGAAGCTTTCATAAGGACATCTACAACAGAATAAGCAAGGTACAAATAACATTTAACATGTACATTCTTTTTAAATCTGTATAAAACAGATATCAAAAAATGTCCAACACGGGCAACCTAGCACAACAAAATTTGAAACAATAGCTTATAGCATCTTACAAACCGAAAAGCCGTGAAATTAATGATAAGACAAAGAAATGAAAGCCAATTGTCCATGGCTTACAGAAAAATACCGATGACTTCAAAACAATATGGCTTGCAGTTTAATGTAAACTAAAAAGAAAAGAATGACCAATAAATAGAAGGGAGCAATTCACTTTAAAAGGAGCAGACAAAAGCAGGAAATATTAGTAAGAAAGATCTAAATCCACCTTCAAGAAATAGCCAGGTAGATTTTGGTAGAAACAATCACAAACAACAATTACGTTGTCTTTTGTTAGGTAAACACAGGAATATGCATTGTCATTCTAGAACTTTGATATGAAGAATTAAATATTTAGAACTTCTGTAGCCGTTTTGTTGTTAGGCAGGCACAGTTCATAGTTATGCAAAGCAATTGGGTATTTGTATTCATATATGTATAAATTTTGCTACATACATACTTACATATATTAAAATAGTTCCAAAGTTTTTAATCAGCGTGACTTTTATTTTCAATGCATTCATGAGAAATCTAATAATTACTAAACATTACATGCATGTAATACAGTTGTTATGTTTTATTTTGTTTATTAAACTTAACTAGGGTAATTAAAAAATCAGGAACCATTGGCTATTGCTATTAACATTTCAAACCAAACAATTTACGTTACCTATTTTCTATCCTACAATTAATTCACTCATTTCTAATTAATTACTAGCGGGAATTCCCCATATAGAGAGAGCCTTGACTAAATCAGCAACCTTGTCAATAATTCACAGAATCAATTACCTTTAAACTAAATTACATATTCTATTCCTATTATTTCGTATATTACAAATTGACAAGCGACTTATAAATATTGCGCAAAGAATAAAAAAAAAGAATAAGCTACAACTGCTACTGCACATCTACGACCACTACTACAATACCCACTATACTTAATAATTATTATTATTTTATTATTGTTTCATTATTGATTTCCAATCGGATGCATTTAATGGCTGCTTTGGCATTGGCTTTCCATGCCATATACTTGGACATAATAAGTACCTAAATAAATTTTAAGCGATAAGTAATATCCAAAATGTAACCTATAAAGGAATTGGTGTAGGGTACCAGTTGGCCCTTATGGAAAATCAATGGCAATTAGTTTCTATAAATTAATTATATTCTTTTTTCATTTTTATGAAACGTATATAAATATTTAAAACTTAAAAAGGCGACTAATCTTGAGATACTTCACTTTTTTTAATATCGTTTACTATAGTGTAAGAAAATGTGGGGAAAATATTGAACTCAAGTCAAGTTTATATGGTTCCACCAGTTTTAGTGTTAAATATATAATAATTCAAGTTAAAGTTGGGGTAGATTTTACTCAACATTTAGAGTAGATTGATTGCCTGGAAAGATAGAGATCATTTTCTTCTAGAGGTTAACAGTATTTTATTTGGTTTGCAAAGATAACCTAACCACTGTAGTTGTGATAACTGATTGGAACTGCAATGTCACTGCTTGATTATTCTTTAGCTACATGTGTTTAATTCACATGCGAACATAACACTCTACATTCACAACACTATACAGTATGTTTACCGCGACCCCAAGCAAATAGGAAAGAGACAGACGACGCGACGCTAGGAGCATCCACAGGCGTACGTAATGTCCATACACTGGTGGAAATAATTGGCGAGCACACCGTGTATAATCTGTAATGCATGACTATACATCCATAAAATTTGCGGACAACAAAGGTGTCCTATAGACAAGTATATGCAGAGAGTTTCGACTTTTGCAATCGCCGCATTATTTACTGAGCGGCCCCGATAGGTGTAAACTGCCGTCCCCATGGAGACCGACGGAGGTGGTAGAAATCGTTCGTTCTTAGGGTGGTGCAAAAGTCCAGTATATAGTTGTACTTACTGGATAGTAGCGGATCGATCGCGCAACTTAAGCGAGTTTGAGCGAGGTATATTTGTGGGAATGCACATGGTGGGGGTATCCTACCATGACATCGCCGTCTCGAGCGATTGTTGTCTGCTATACAACGAGCATGGCGAGAATGGACTCCGGTAGGTCATTTGCGTTCTCAGCTGGGCGCACTCACGCGGGAACTGTATGGGGCGTTTGATATAGGGTGGACACACATTTTGTTTTCCGACGAATCAAGATTCGATTTCGTCGGCGACGGTGAGCGTCTATTTGAGCCGTGCGTTCAACCATGCAATACACACCGCCAGCAGAGCATTGTGGTATGAGTGCAGTTACATGTGGAGGACGTACCAGTCTGCTGCGTGTACAGCAGACGATGACCGATTGCCGATACATAAATCAGGTGATGTTGTGCTTCCCTACATTCGGCGAGGCCCACGTCTGCTATACCTGCAAAACAAAGCAGACCGTCCGTCCCGCGTGTTGTACAAGCCTTAGTGGAAGAGCGCCGTATACGAATGCTTCCATGGTCAACTCATTCTTCGGATCTGAGTCCGATCGAACATGTCTGGGATATGATCGGTCGAAGACTTCAACGTTATCAGACTCTCCCCGCTAATGTTGAGCAGCTATGGATGCGAGTTGAGGCGACATGGTTGATCATCCCTCTCGCTGCCATACGACGTCTTATTGACTCTACCCTCGTCGTGATATTCGCGCTATAAACTACATTCAAGATGGAGCGTACCCAGTTTTATTACATATTCTAAACTGTAAGAAACTTTCTTTATAACAATATAACACATGCCATAATTTGCTTCTACTCTATCTTTAATGTCGTCACCGCATTATATACACGTGGTGGAAGCTTTTCGTATTATAAACTATATTGCCATTAGGCAATTAGGGTTCGTATGATTAGCATACATGTTTTGAAGCTCTTTGAAGAAGGAACATTTTTTACGCATCATTCTGTGTGTTTTGAGACAACTAAAAATTTATTTCCTTCACAATAGTCTAGAATTGAATTGTCGCGCAAATAACGCTATTGTTATTATAAAAAACTAACCCTGGCAGAAAAGAATAAACCAAGCTTACTATAAATAATAGTACGAACGGATGCAATTATAATATGAGCTTCAGCTGCTAAGGCAGCAACAAGCGCACTTATCGCTAACATAGAAGAACCAACCCCAAGTAAAGTAGATTGAAGAAATAAAGCTTCGTTGGTCTGTAAATATTCGCTTCCAAACCTCGGCGCTATTAGAATGCAGACCGTACACATAACTGAATAAATTGTAAAAGAAAATATCACATTGTCAGATGTGTTCTCTCTCTCGAATGTAGAATCCATCGCGACGCCCTTTCTTAAAGTGATTTCTTATTGTACCGTAGTACTATGACGCAGGTGTACTTCTAATATAGATTCTAGATCCTGCGTTAAAATATATTTATATACCTACATTAAATCATAATGATTTGGTGCACGTTATAATATTTATTTTTTTTTAAATCAACTCAGATATACATATTTCGTAACGCTAAATTGTTCATAAACAAGATACAGCGACATATTTGATCGTAAAGCATTTTAATGCGTGGCTAACTGAATTTGGGTTACACATGTGCATAAATTTCCAAATTACTAGAGTTTACGGAGCCGTTGACAGTGTAATCCCTGAAAAACGAAACCGTTGATCGTTAGCATAAATTTTCGGCGGATATACGCAATGTCTAGTTATTTCGATTATTAACAATCATCAATAAAAATTCAATTTAATTTTTGGACGGAATTGTCGCAATTTACAGGAAATTATTGCAAGAGTGCATTGAATTATTCTCGATAGATGATGGTGTAACTAATAAACATAAAAATCGTGACAAGTGTTCGATTCTGCAAATAGAAGTTAAATTGATGAAGTACTCTCTGCTTAATGAGGGCGTAATTGGAAATGCTGACGTTATCTATTACTCTATGTATCTCTATGTATCTCAAACGCAGTTAGAGAATTGTTTAGATAACAACTCGAAATAAACAGAATCTAGAACGAAATATATGTTTTCTAGAATTTTTGTTTCATATTAACTGCTTTTCTAAATTACACACCTATAGGTATAGTTAATCACACTACGCAAGCTATGTCAACTGGTAACACGTGATCCAGAATTTCTTTAACGTGCGATTTACAGTTGTAATTTAACTTAATTTACTTAATTAATAGTTCTTCTAAGAGTTCAATACATCGATTTTTGCGTGTGTAATGTGAGTGTGGCATTAATTATATTACGAATCATTGTCACTAAGTTTATTTTCATTTTACATAGGCGTTTTTGAATATGCCGTTTACATCTGAACATTGCCTACATTCTAATTGCTCATTTTCGAAGTGGCAATCGCAATGCAGATGGGACTTGTACTTGTTCTTTGCAATCTTGCATTGAACAATTCACTGAGGTCTTCCCTGAAGTGGTTATTAGTTATTTAAATTTTTGCTCGTCATAAACAATTACTTCTACAGTGTTTTGAAACTTCAAATTACAGATAGGCCAACTGTTTTAACAGCAGATGTGGTTGACGATATTCCAGTGTGAATGGAACGGACCCCACATAAATCATTAAGACAATTTTTACAACTAACGAATACGTAAAAGTCAGCAGTTAAATAATTTACTGTTTATCTTTCTTAACAGACATATCTTATGGTTCTTGACAAAGAGCACTGAAAAAGACATAATATTGTCAATGGTTTCAGCAATGTTTAAATAAGAATGATTTATTAAATTTAACCTTTTACTCTGACGAGACTTGATACCATTCAACTGGTTATAGCAATAGCCACAATTACCGAACTTGGTCGACAGAAAATCCTCACAATTTTGTAGAAACATCTTTACACCCAATTAAAATTGGAGTGTGGGCTGCTTTGTCAAGACGTCGTATAATTGGACCTATATTTTTTCATGGCACAATTATCGCAGAAAAATATCGAAATGCGATATTACAACAATTTGTTGAGCAATTACATGATGATGAATTGCAAGACGGTTATTTCCAGCAGGATGGGGCGACTGCTCATACAGCACAGCAGACAATTCAATATTTGCAACATTTTTATTGTGATCGTCTAATTAATACAGACCGATGACCAGCTGGGTCACCAAATGTGATACCTTTAGATTTTTATTTATTTGGGACACTGAAAAATAAAATATATATAGAAATATTATATTGAACAAGCAATACAATAAATTACAGTGGATGAATTGCAACGAGTATTTAAGAATATGAAAAGAATAATACATTTGTGTTTGGATACCCGTGGAGGACAGTTTAAAATTAGTTTTAAATATTTATTTTTAGCAATAAACGTTTCTATAAACTAAAACAGTAGAACCAATTTCAAAATTTTCTAAAAAAACATTAAGTGTAAGTATTGCTACTTACATAAGCCTACATTCATGATACGTCACTGAATTTATCAATAGAATTTGATTATGTTGGATTGCCAACCAATGTAGATTTGCGTGTTAACGCATGTACGTTGTGATGTGTGCGATAATCATTCTGGATCTCATTGTGTAAACATACATGTCTTGTTCACTTCCTATTAGCAACTTTAATTTCTGTTAATTTAAAATGGTTCATATTTAATGCCTTACAGCACCAATTTTTATCAAGTAGTTTAGTAATAAGCGAAGCAATCATGTTTGTATATTCCTCGCGTGATCCCTCTTCTTAATTATGATGCTTGGTAAGACATACCTTTGAACTGAGCAAGCAAGTCAAATTTAGTTCTTTATATTTTTCTACAATATTCATAAAATTATCATTAAATTATTTCAAGAACTACAACCAACCAAAAAATAAAGTAGTTGGTTATACCGAAAGATGGTATGATAGCCCTAACCTGACATCTTCGCTGAGCTGTTTTAATTTTAATGCATTTTCCTGATATTTTTTCCACTTTTAGGTCAAATCAAACTATTCAATTAAAAATCAATTTATTCCACAACCTATACATAAAATATTAGATTTTCGTCATAAACTTTGTCAGTGTTTGTTGTTAGTAATGTGATTTTTTGCCTCCATTTAACACATATGTATGTCCATCTCTGGTCTTGATGGCGAAGGTAATATAGAAAAGATTAAAAAAATAACTAACCAGCAACCATTCGAATACAATATAAACACACACAACGTCGAGTAAGATCGATACCTGAAGTAAGAAATTAGCGAATAATCAATTCAAACAAGTAAATATTTTAGTTATTGTTAATATTTTTTGAGCATCCCTTATACTCTGCCTACTACGCTCTGCGTTCACTTTGCGCTGCTAATAGTGACGTATGCGCGTTTTCCGTTAGGTAATTTCAACAGGTTCTGGTGTAATCGTTGCATTGACCATCTAGCTTTTTTTTTCCAGTGTTGATATGTTGTAGATTAAAAATTACTATAGGTATAATCAATATCTGTCACCACCGGTGGTATAAAAAAATGACTTGACTTTGAATAGCTTTGATAAGCTTAAGACATACATGGTCGATAGAGGAAATTCGAAGAACTGTAGCTATCCGCCAGTTTTCACATTCGTAGATTATTTATCAAGTTTATTATCGAGTTGTACTTCTTTATTACGGTTTCCTGCAATTATACACGTTCCTCCAAAATGTACATACACTCTGGTGATAGCCTAAGAATAGCACCACTGGTTTTCATTAGCCAAATTTTCTTAAATGCACTTAATTTTTACAATTCACTCCTAACTTGACGGAAAAAATATTCCTGAATGTGGATGTCTTATAATATCACTATTTATCCGTTAATTAATCGATTATATTTCACTATTACTTTTTTCAAGTTTTGCAAAATTTACCAGATTATTTTACTAATCTAAAGAACATAAATTTACGATTTAGGCGAGTTTATTTTGTATTTAGTTAAAAGATATTCTAATTGAATTTTTTACTGCCAAGAGGCGAATGGAGAACAGTTTGAGTATCGCTTATAAACGATTCTTGTACTAGATTAACTTCTTGAGATTAAAACACGGGTTGAACAATGTGATGTGACATTAAACACAATAAGACAATTTATTGTTTCCAATGATAACTGGATCTTCAGTAATTCAGATAATACTTACTCCCGATTTTTAACTTATAATAGTGAGGTTATCTTTAGAGATAATTGTGGCTGAGGTATATTTAAAAATGCCTTTCAAACGTTATGCGATTTGAATTTTTATTAAAAAAACCAAGCTGGCTGTCCAGCTCCCGACTTTGTTAGTGTAACTGTGGAGATAAAATTTTCTCGATTTTTGAAATAACTAGGCCGGTTCTATACATTTGATACGCACTGTATATCACTAGTGGTTCATACCATGAAAATTTGTTAAAAATGACAAACACAATTATATTTCAATATGTATTGTGAATTATTATCTGATTAGGACCATTGAATTGTGATTAATAGTAATACTGCGTTGATGTATTGCACATATCTGCATTATACAGTGCAAATAACAAAGATTGAAGCATGCTGGTTGTATACTTGCTTCTAATTTTATCAAAACTTTTCTTCTAATTAGACCTTTATACCCATATTGCGTTTGAATTTGCTGTCAAGTGGTGTATTAGTCTGTCATTTTGTCTGCATATATTTATGTTATAGGTTATGTTGATTATTCCTACCAGTACGTATAGTTCGCTTCACCATATTCGGTAGCCTTGGCATACTTCAATCTTTGTTGCTCGTATTGTACAATACTCAAAAGTGTAGTATAAATCATATTGATAATCTACGTTCACATAGAATGTACTTCGAATAAATTATACATAAACAATTTCTTTTATGTCCGCACTATTATACACTCAATATGTTATGTATACAGTACAGACTGTACTTTTGACTTTTACATTTTTGACTGTGTATATCAAATAATACAAAACTTAGACAGCAGTATAAATTTGTTTATTGTATTTTCTTTAAAATGAAACGGAAAAAAACAGACTAGTACTTAACGCTATCTTTATTATGTTATTAACTTCAATTTAAATAATATATATTGGACTACATGATATCAACCATTATTTATCTACAACAAGTTCACCGATCATTGAAGGGCTGGTATTATCTAGAAGTGTACGGCATTTCCAAAGATTATCGTCATCGACTGCATTCAAATCTTCCTCTGGTATCCAATACTGATATGGTTCCTCGTCTACTAAACTATCCCGTACCTTATTTTAAAATAGACCAAATTATGAAATTATGGAAAATCACTTTGCTTAGGCTGTTAAACTTACCTCCTCGGCTTGTTTGAAAACTCTAATCAAATTTAATCCCGCAAGTTTTTGTAGATTCTCATCAGTCCACAATTCTGGATCGTCATTTTGCAGATAATCGAACAAATCCGGATATTTAGATACATCTTCTAACCCAACCGGCATTCTATTCAGTTAATAATATAAGTCAACCTAAATTATTAATGGACAAATTTCTTACCGGTTAACACCATCATAATCGCCACCAATTCCAACATAATCAGGACCTATTCTCTTTGCTATATGATTTATATGAGCTGGAAGTTTAAACACACGAGTCATTACACGGATGTTGTTTTTATTGTTGAAATATACCTGCTACGTCGGCTATCGTTGCGGTGTTTGGATTTGCAGTAATAAATCCATTGTAAAAGTTTACCATGACAACTCCTTTATTTTCTTTCTACAACAGAAAGTATGAGTGCGTTAGTAGTAATTGAGATAGAGTTAAGTTATATGACAATTAGCTATAACATCGGCATTAATAAATATGTAAGGCTGATAGACAAGATAGATTGAGCTGTTATAATGAAATTGTGAGATTTCCGATTTTTGACTTAATTGTAGTAGAGTGATATAGATAACATTGAAATAAAAGGGTTGGTAGTTCTGTTTCTCTATTTTCTATTTACTCTATTTTGGCATTGGGATCAAAACCACTCGTAATTTAAACGGCGACGAATTTTGAAAACCTTGTACAATGCTGTTGCTGCCTGCATGGCCTACATTTTGAAAATATGTTGTCCACAGAGGTTGGTCGTATGAGTCATTGACGAACTAATCTTATATTATCGTGTTTAAAGATCTGAAAGAACGATTGAATTGAATATACTACTAATCCTACCAAATGCTTGATTAAAATTTAGTTGTTCACTATTAAACAGCATAATCGACTTTTCTATATTTATTCAAAATAGCTTGTTCTTGTACAATAACCCTATTTATGTAGGCTGCAAAGAAGTTCATTAACTTACCGCATTTTTTACCTTTCTTAGTGACATATTTTACGCACATTGGATACAATTACAAGTTTCAGCCATTTGTTTCGATTAGATACTTAAACTAATCAACTCTTAGTATTTTAATAAGGACGCAATAAAACAAATAATAAGTAATAATAACTATAATTACTACTAAGTATACTAGTACAGGGTATCTACTCAATAGTCTATGAAAATAACAGAGGTTAAAGCTAATGGCATAAAAACCTAAATTCAAAAAAATGAAATTTATGTCCACGCAGTAAAGAGAAAACAATATTTTTCAATCTCAGTCCAGCCCTGCTGGTCGAGCGCAACGCATAAATGGATGGGCAACGCAGGCAGAACGTTGAGTCATTCACAAGCATTCGTTGTCTTATGTGTGCATTATGGCAAGTTATACGAATACTAAGTAGAAGGACATAATTTTTGTCCTATTTCTCATCAAACAGTACTCTTCCAGACTACCACGAATTATTTGAGAGAGAAAAAAAAGCTGTTAACTACGAACGCGTATTAACCATTCAACCTGATAAAAAATATCTGTAAGTTTTTTGGATTTACCTTTCTTGTGATATTAGTTTTATACTGTTTATTTTTGCGACACTATTCATTTGACACCCTGTATATGCAGATGTAGGAAACTATCAAAGTGAACAGAAAAGCGACCACTAAAAACAACCTTTCCATGTTGAATTGAAATTTAGAAGACAATTGTTCTATTAATTGTATTAAGGAAACAATGGTAGGTCAAGTTGATATGCTATTGTGATATCACACTGCTCATGATTTATATATATGCTCCAATTTCCAAATAGTCATATTCCTTTTGCAAAAATTTACAGTAGCGTTTGTTCTTCTCTAACACATAGTATTTTATTAGATTGAATGACTATAACTTCTTCACCACCAACAGTTTATTTTATCAACTATGTAGCTAACAATACACTTACCACTCGATCAAGAGTATCATCTGGAACATTTCTGTTGTGATTAAATACAGAGTAAGCAGAAGAATGTGAGAATATTACTGGAGCTCTGCTTACTTCAATTGCCCTATTCATAACGCCATGAGAAACATGAGACAAATCCACCAACATACCCAGCCTATTCATTTCTAGGACTACCATCTTTGATAAAAATTGCAAGACAAAATTTAATTTTTAAATACTCAAAAATGTAATATATGCACTTACCTCGCCATATGCAGTTAGATTAAGAATAGGTGCAGTGTCATCTACGTAGGAATTATCAGCCCTATAACCGAACATATACAATAATTTCCTTTCATCTATACGAATTGCATATTATTATGTTAAAAAAAGCATTTAAATCTAAATTATTGATGTCTTAAATATAGTTTCGCTTAATATTAACAGACAGAAAACAATCAATTACATATTACTTTTCTATTTACCATGGAGTATTGCAAGAATGAGTTAATGTCATGTATCGTACTCCCATATCATAAAACATTCTTAAAACACCTAGACGAGAATCCATTGAATGTCCACCCTCTACTGCTATCAGACTTCCAATCTTTCCATTATTAAATGCATCCATTATTCCTGAAATCGACAAAATGAAACATTACTTTCGTGTTTTCTGAATTATCAATGATTAACTTTTAGTTTGTTGGGTTTTTAGTATGTTTATTTGTGTTAATTATGTAAGTAAATTAATTAAACAGAGACAAATAAATTTTTACATATGACAGAACATGAACTCATTAAGTAATGGTAATTTTGAGTCAATGTTAATGTAATGTCAATGCTATATGTATTTGCTGAAACATATCGTAATTTCCACTTGAATTAATACTGATCAATGTTAGCCTGACTTCAACTGTTTTAGAAATGGGAATTTCTTAGAACTTTTTAGCTATTTTTATAGACAAAATGTCGGCATGGACTAGAAAATATGGATAACTAAGATGTTCGAGAACCTAAACTATCTAATGGCAACTTACCTCTTCAGAGTGTTATTGCTCAACAATTGATCAAAAATGAAACTAAAAGAAATGATATGGATGTATTTGAAAATGGACCAATAACACAATATGCAAGGACATAGACGCGGCAGTGATATCGTGCTTCTCCCGTTTATACTGTCAAATAAGTGCTTTGACCTTGGGTGAAACATACTTGAATCTACGTTCTCCAATAAAAAGATTACGAGTGGTAAGTCAGATTCGAATGTCAAACAAAGACTTTATTAAACTATTCCTCAACGAAATCGCGTATAAAATTGATTGTGGTAGCCTGTGCACTTGTTGCAACCTAAATGAATTTGAAACTCTAGACCATTTTGTCGTAACATGTCCTATTTACAAACCGCTTACAGCCCAATATTTGGGAAAAATGGATCCTGTACTAAATATTGTAAATTTATTGACTGTAAAAGATATCGAACAGTTAAGGTTTCTTAATTTTTACACAGAAGGTGCACTTAAAATACGTGCATTCATACATAACGAGTAGTTGTTGATTTTTTATGTATTTATATACACTTATACTTTCTATTATTATTAATACCAAGGTTTTCATAATAGTTCCAAATGAGGCAATTACGTGTATATTAACACTATTAAAAACTTGAAAGACTGCACTATACTCAAAATTAAATTAGTAATTAAAATTATAATAAAATTATTTTTTTATTCTGAAAAAGAAGCTTATAATAGATTTCATCGGCATGTATTTAAATTGAATAGTTGTTAAAGTGTTATGTTTACCTTCTGGATACTGAAGCGTGTGTTGCTTTGTATGTAATTACATACATACATCTGTGCATATATTTATGTTTTCTTGAACAAGCAAAAAATTTTCTGAGGGATTCCATATTGCACTAGGTTATTACATTTGTTATGGGTTCTGTAGATTAGCAACACAGTAAGACAGATTACAGGTATACTTCCTGCACACATTTTCTGAACGACAATAAGGTGATCTAATAGTTGGAAAATTCTTTAAAAGGTGTTATCTTATTCAACTGGGTCTATAAGTAAGTAATTTCTTCGCTTAAGATAATTTTCTAAACATTCCTTATTCTGTTTTAAAACTTAAAATCCTCTTTCTGAATTCTCAGGGTATTGCATGTCGAAAGCTTCAAGTTTTTTATAATAATGGCTTCCACGTTTTGACAACAAACTAGTGAGAATAAAATAAATAAGAATATTATAAACATTTATTATTATTATTATTATAAATAAACAATTAAACCAAGTCTAAGTGGCTTCTTTGGGCGTAAAAGGCGAGAAAACTTTTTATTTTTTTACTGTTGCAGAAGCCACTTACATTAGTGGTGAAACATCGTGTTTGTAGTTTTTTTCTTTTATTTTTGTGTTGTTTTATTTAATATTTTCTTTATACGCTATAATGCAGTTAAAACCCGTTAAACCTAATAATATTACACGTAACATGCATACATATGAGGATAAAATCTCAGCAAATTTTTCCATGGACGTTTATTTATATTAGGATAGCGCATAACTCCTTGAGTTTTCTTTCATTCTTGTCATTTCTATTTTTGTTTTTAGTAATAATCTTGAGACACTCCTCTACTGAACATTCTTTAATCCTAATGATATTTGTGGGAGAGAACTACACATAGTCATTGGTAACTCAATAAAGTTCTGTACAGACAAGGCTGTTTATTAGTGTAGCACTTAGGCGAATATATGTATAACTGTTTTATGAGTACTAAAGGATAGCGACAATAGTTTGCCTGTCATAGTTCCTCTTTTTTAGAAACAATCCCCACCCCCATATTTTTAATTTAAAAATTTTTATTTGTTGGAAAAATACATACAAGTGACTTAGAATTCACCAATACATATTGAACATGTTATAAAGTAACTCAATTAAAACAAAAACATGTTGATGAATTACGCTCCACAGCCGAGCGATTTGTTAATGGAATTAACAACATCAAGAAAGCTGACCTCGCAGCATTTTAAAGATTGCTTTCTTATCAAATACTAACCCAAAGAGTTTCTTGTTATTGAATTCGTGGAGTGGGCATTGTTCTAAAGAAGGAAGCAATTTAGTAATAACAAAGGAAAAGGGCGATACTTTTACAATACCTAAGAAGACCACTACAATGGGACAGCCTCTAGACGTCTACGGTTTTAGAATATAAAAAAAAATTGTTAGGACAATTTCAGAATGAATGACGTACTACTTATGGTATACGATTTAACTCTACATAAAAGAAACGCAAACATTCAGGTACAATCATTCACACATAATCACATCATCGCCGAGGTTCTTCAATCTATGTACCTAATTATGCGTGGTATAAAAGTGGATATATCAAAGATCGACAACCGAAGTTAGAGAATCCTCTATGATTCTACTTCCCGAAGAATTTATAATGTACACCACTATGTAGTATTTGTCGGAAACCTGCATTTCTTCGTTGCATGTGGTACAAGTAATTTCTTTCTTTTCAACATTTTTACACAGATTACCATTATTGTACTAACTATGTAGCGTAGATTGTTACTTATTTTTGCCTTTCCTCGGATCATCTGAGGGGGAAACGAGGTTCTTTCTAGAAAACGAAAACTATGAGAGGCAAATTTTTGTCGCTATCCCTTAGTTCTCATAAAAGAGTCATATATTTGTCTCAACTGTTTTTTTGATATGACTTATAGTTTTGGAGATATTGTCACAGATTGTTCAATTCCGCTATAAGAGTGAGAACTTGTAAGTTAAGTAAGTTAAGAAGTTGGTTATGACAACATTAAAGCATATATCGAACGGTAGCGTTGCCTAAAAGGTTGCCCCACCCCCAAAAACGGACGATTTAGCATCTATGAAAGTTTCCGTTGTTCTTACGCCGCATTAGCCTACAAACCCACCAAGTTTCATTTAAATCAGTGAGAGACACTTATCTGTGTTTCCTTGTTAACGTCAATACTTAGATTGTCTTTGTTATTTTGCTGATATTTCCACGTTGTTCCACTTTTAGATCAATTATAACACTCTAATTCGAATAAATTTATTCCAAAAACTAAATTTCTTTCATTGTAGATAATTTTGTTGATAGGCATGGTTAGTTGTTTATTTATTATTAGTATTTGACACGAATCAAATGTCAATTTTATTCCATTGACGAAGTTGTAAGGAAAACCACATTATATTGTAAAGGTTTTGGAATAAATTTGATCTTTATTCGAATTAGAGGGTTGTAATTCACTTAAAACTGGAACAAATATCAGGAAAATAAGATAAGTACAAAAAGGTCATAAAAATACATATATTATCTTTGTTTAAATCTACGCATTATAATGTTTGCTAAATAAATTGTATTGACCTATTGAAGCAAGTGAAAAACCACCACATCAGATTCCAATGCTTTACCTTACTTAGCCAAAACTTACTTTCAGTTTGGACACAGGTAAACTAAAAATCTTTAATACCAAGAGTAATAATACGAAAATCAAATCAGTTAGTACTGAAACCAACATTTAGTTCACACACAGAGTATTCGGATGATTAATTGGTATTAAGTAAAGATAAATATGTTTGGCAAGCATAGAATAAGTCTCAGTATGCAAACTTATACGTAAACGCATCAGGTTGACAACCCATGGATGAAATTATTTATAAAGTTCATAGATATAAATAGGAGTCTCATTTTCGTTGCAAGCACTATAAAAGCAAGCTAAAATATTAATTCTAAAAGTGATACCGATTAAAATTGATAGATACCATTACAGTTTTCATAAATTTTTATATACTTTTGAGTTTACTAACATCCTTCGTGAATAAAAATTTAATTTTATAAATGAATTACATGTAACTCTTTGAATATATTCAGTACATATATTTTTATGACATCTATGTTATCTATCTTATCTTATGTTGCTGATACTTATTTCCACTTCTAGGTCATTTCTAACCCCTTTAATTCGATTAAAAATCAATTTATTCCAGAACCTTTACAAATTCGGTTTTGGTTACACAACTTCTTCAGTGGAATAAAATTGACATTCAACTCGTGTCAATTAATAAACAACTAGCCATTTTTTTTTTCACCCGAGGGAACATCGGAAATTTCCATGCGGCTCTATACACTGCAGCCTAAAAGGTTTATCGTGTCCTCAACTAAAATTTTGCCTGACTGAAGGTATTCCAACCTCCAGCAGTGATTTTTTGTGTGCCAAACATCGCATTGATACAGGACCTACGGTTTTACTTCCTTATCCGAGAAGAAGGCATGTTTCTTATTTTTATCCGATTTAAAAATTACTCAGCTAGGGTGTGAACCTCCGACCCTTGGGTTGAAAAGCGAACATGCTAACCATTCAACCACCGAGCCTGGTTAACAACTAGCCATGCCTATCAACAAAATTATTTATAGGCAAAGAAATTCAGTGAATTCAGTATAGGATTATGTTTACAATAACGTGGACAAATTAAGATATCTTTAAATTTAACATTATAATCATAAAAATCCCTAGATCACTATATTCTTTGTCAAGCTCTAACAATTCTATTCTAAAATTGCCCGCGTTATTTTCTTTTTTTAATGTATAGCATTTCATATATTAATCTCTTTTTATAACTAGTTTCTTTTTTTTTAAACCTTAACATTTTCAAAATCAAAGTTATGTCGCAATTCTTTAGAATGCTTAGACAAAGCAGTTTCTGCAGTTTTCAGTAGACAATAATAACATTTCAGTAGATGAATTAATTTGTAGTATACAGTATATTATACAAAATTCAGTAGAATCACATACACAAAACACATTACGAAATAAGTTAGTAAATATAATATCCAATTACAAAAATAGAAATAATTGTCAAAGTAAAAATACGGAAGTAAAACATATGTTAAATTGAACTAAACGGTTTTAAAAAAATAATAAGGATATTATAATTACTAAAGCCGATAAAGACGAAAAAACTTTTATGTACAAAATTGATTACGAAGCCAAAATGTACTACCTACTTCCCTTAATGCCCATTGTAAATTGTGTACAGTTACCTACGTACAAATTATCAAAATGTTTAGTAATATTGTAGGAAATTCGGAGTACAGTATAAAAAATTCGTGAGAATTTGTTAAATTTGTAAATAAAAAAATTGTACCGCATAATCACGAATTAATAAGTTTAGATATGGTATCATTATTCACTAATATACCTTTAGTTTTAGCGTTATCTAGTATAGAGAAAAGCGGGATTTAATTGAAAATTATACAAATTTACCAAAAAATGAATTCATGTTGGCTGCAAAGGTTTGCTTAAAGTCTACCTATTTTCAATACAATGACAAAATATACTAACAAATTTTTGGAACTGGAATGGGTTCTCAATTATCTGCTGATTCTGCAAGATTCTTTACATCAACTTAATTGTAATGTTCAGTTTTACAAGCGGTATATAGATGATTGCATATGCTGCCTACCGTTAGGTAAAGTTGATCATATTCTACACACATTCAATTCCTATCATAATAGATTATTAGCTGTTGAAAAAGAAAATCAAAATTCTATAAATTTTTTAAATGTTAAGATAATACTCCTACATAGTAACACGAACATAAAAACAAATTGATACATAAAAGACACTAGTAACAACAGACACTCAAACTACTTTTCAAACACTTCGGTAAATTTAAAAAATAGCGTAATTAATAGTTTAAATATATAAACAATACAAAGTTCTTCTCACATAAAAATATTTATT
>SMLS01070994.1:0-15810 GCA_004785975.1 Popillia japonica | reverse complement strand
TCTGTATTTAGACCAATGTCTCGTGCAATGCTGACATATCTACAGTTTATTTAAAAAAAGTTACAAGTTAATCACTGAGTATAACACTTCTCGTCTAAAAACTTTATCTTCACATTCACTTTAACCATTCAAACTGACCAACGTTAAACTAATGTCACTTTTGTAACTGCTTTCGGTATGCATATGGAAAATAATTGAATGTTTGTGACATCCGATAATGCTAGTATTTTTGGTAATTCTTGATTCTATAAGTTTTATTGCTAAACTATCGCTGTACGGGATAGGAGAAATCACAATTTTCACAGCGAAATAATCATACTAAGATTAAAGTAAATGCTATTTGAAATTTACAATAGAATCTCTAAAGATTTTTAAACAGCAAGGCAATTTAAGTACATAATTTAAAGAAAAGGAAGATTTGCTTTTATCCAACTGTTCGATTCACACGATTCGAATGGAGTTACATATACTGCTCGTTTATGATCTGACTGTATCGTACTATTATCATAGTTCAACAGCATTATTTATTGATTGTACAATAAATGGTAAGAATCAATGATCTTACTCATGAAAGTGATTCAAAAACCGACTTATTCGCACCATAATCACCCCAACGTAACCGTCACATTCGCATAGCACATCTCAAGACAATAGGTTTACAACTGAGGTGAGTGGTACAGTAACGTCACGAAATGTATATGTATGTATATATGTACTTGCACCAAAGCGGTAGCCCGTATTAGTGGGCTTAATTTTCCATCTAACGCTGAATAACGACGGTCGATTCGATAATAGAGACCCGTATCCATGTTGAGACAACAGAGGGAAGACCAATAGTGCCACGAAACGTGCATAAATTCAGACGGAAGCTAGGTGTAAAATTACATACAATCCAATTAGTATGCGGAAAGGCAGAAGCGATTTCATGGAACAGATATTAATTACTGCGTTAGTAATAAACTGGTAACTAGAAGTTAATAAACAAACTGCGATTTGTGTAAATGTTAACAAATCCTGTAGTAAAATTTCAAATTGACCTTCATATAAGAGGTAAATACAGTGCCACCTTGTACAAAATTTATTTTAAATTGATTATATGTATGTATATATCAAAATCGAAATATGTAAATAAATTTAGACAAACATGCACGCTTACTATTAAATCCGGCTAACAATAGTATTCATGAATTCAAATGAATATAGACTGATAAATAATCATACATCATGTGATTCTCTACCGGACTGAATCTCAATGAGACTTGCATCACCTGAATGCTATACAAAGTTTACAGTCTTCAATTTAGCCCATTGTACAGGTATGCAATTGCGACTAGTTTACATTAAAATGATATGTTTTTGCAAAATTAGACAGAATACGATGTTTCAAGTAGCATACTTCTACATATTATGACGTATCGCTTTTTTATCGCTTCTATTAACCAAATGAATGGTGCTTTTCATAATTATTTGCTATTAGCTGTAATGGGTCAGCTGCAGTTTTTACTACACCTTTTTTTGTTTTTGCAAATGTGTTTTTTAGGTTTTGTTACAGTATTTCGCCGTAAGTAATATTCCAGTAGCACTTATTTCTTCACAAAAAATAGCACTCAGTGGGATAACCAACCCTTGTAGCAACCTATCTGAATCTTTTTAGTGGTTCGAGTCATACCGAAAGATCATTATTGACTCGAATCTGATTCTATATCAAGTAACTCTCTGCGATACTGTTAGAGACTAGAGATACATACCAGTATAAAATAAATGACTCGTATAATACATAAATATTTGTTTATGTAGTACGAATTATACACATGGGTCGTAAGAATTGTACGAAGTATACAAATCCGACTCATCGAATGCATTGCAATCCCCATGGTGTAAATTCGATCGTCACAACTCTGGTCTCCACTACGAGAGAATAGTCGTTCTATCACCGCGACCACCGAACTTTATTAATAGCCTGTAATCAGCTAACTACGGACTCATGGATTCGATGGCCGAAGAAGTAAGCTCTCTGATTGTGAGGTACTGAGAGGTACGCAGTTCTCTTTCACACAATATTTCGTACAGCGAGTTGATATAATAACAAAACTTACAAAAATACATATACACACACTATCTGCACAGCAAGAACTTCAAAGGTAATCGGACAAGCAATACAGTTCGGAAGCCACTGTAACTTCACTCATCACAGATTTAAAAAAACCTAAGTTTAAATGACAGCAACGTCAATACAGTATTTCAACTTTCAACATAGGGAAACTAACATTTTAGGGCTTATTATAATTACTTGTATTTAATTGTTCTTTCGTTTAGTATTATATATTTAATACGGAAATGCTTCTAAACAAATGGAATCCATACATGTATAAAATTCAACCTATCCTAATAGCAGACAATATAATTATTAGAATCAATACTTAATAGGCGGTCCCGAAGAAAGCGATTTGCAGTCGAGAAAATGAGTATAGGAGGTTGTAACATTTATCTGTATGCTTAGATGAACATACAAATCACATTCTTATTCTTCTAGATGGTGTCTACTCAAAATATAGTTTCTATGCATGTGTACTATCACAGTACTGTGCTTGTGATTACAAAATCTGCCATAAATGGCATCGTCAGAAATTGCGGCAGAAATGTCTAAACCGTATTTAAGAGAAGACTGCCTTGCGGCCGCAATCACATGGGCACAACTGTTGCTGTATAACACAAACCCCCAAGAACGAGAACAGCGAGATGAAAAATTACAGAAGTCGAACACAGTAGAAATGTTCTTTGGGCTGATGAAATCTATGATCAAAAGCGTGAAATTTTTGTTAGATGAAAGAACGTTTCCATGCTCAACCGCGTAGGGGTGGGGGATTCGTCGTAGATTGAGATTGTTTTAACGGTACATGCACAGCTTATCTCACAAAAATCAATAATATTATGCTCAAGGGAAATGATAACGAATATTGTATGATAATGTTTTAACGTCTGGCTTGTTGTTAAATGGGAGCGCTAACCTTTGCAGAGATGACACCGTTTTGATTGCCGTTGCTTTCTACATATTTAGTACGTCAAATACTTATAAGGAAATGACAGCTTTCTGCAGCTAAGAGTTAATTATATATAGATCAGCAATAAATTCCCTAGTATGTATTATCCCAACCAAATTCTATGATCCAATCTTTATTGCGTCAAGTTAAGCTTTATAAAAATGAATGAAATTATCTATAAATTACAAATTAAATCTCATTTCATAAAGACAATGTCCATTACATTTTATATAAAAAAACCTAAGTCGCGCGTGATCAATTTTGCTTTCGTTATACTAATTAAATAAATCTCAGGCGAAAATGCGGTGATATCGATCTATCACGGCCATTCTCACAAGTAAACAGGAACAGTAACATGATTACAATTCCACAACTAATACGATCTACGTGCTAGTAGGGCCCTCTTGCTGTGAAGAGAAAGAGCGAAAAGCATAGCGGGATATCTATAATTACTATTGGGAGTGAGACAAGAAATCGCGTTCTGGATCCGGAAGTTGTGAAGTTCGATTTCGCGAGCGGAAAACTGAGTATCTGATTACACAACGAACAACTACAAACTCTTCCTAACATTGCAGAACCATTTACGAAGACAGCCGACGATGTTACAATATGGAATAGTAAGCTAAAGAAATAAAAAGACAGACGCAAACGCTTGCACAAACACTAAAATTATTATGCATTATGCTTCGAAAAACTTGGAGTAACTGATAGGAAGTTGAAATGGCAACGTGGGAAATTTTGAACTTGTTTCCATTACAAATAATGTTTGGGCTGTTACATATTTTTAATTTTATGAACGTCAAAAAATATCTTCTCTTATATTCCTTTTGTACGTCAAGTTTCACTTTAGAATACGGAAAAAAAGTATTTCAAAAGCGCAAAATTGCTCTTGTTAGCTATACGATCGTCACTAGTAAAATTAAATTATATCACGATATACCAGCTGCGTATGAGATGATCAAACAAGACGTTTCACGTATGTTCAATGTGCTCAAATATATGTGTACTAAAAATTGGAACCAGTGTCCTCTTGTTGCGAGAATAGCGAATCATCGGTACGATGGGCTTTGCTCGTTTAACGCTTGGTCGGACAACGGTACTAGCGAGCGAGGAAAATTGGAAAAGGTATTGCAACTACTACGCTAAGCAACCCGCCTAGCAGAGAGGAAAACCAACACGAAAAAAAGGGCACCTTTCGGATATTTTGCAAAGAAAAATTTCCCGTAAATTGAAATCAAATTGGAATTACTCTTATCACCCCGCAGTTATTGAAATATGTATTATCATTTTGATTTTCTAGAGTTCAATACTGGCCCTTTTTTCTTCATAAAATGCGACTAATTGGCGTGATTATCCTGAAAAATATCCTATTTAAATTAGGGTTCAACAAAAAGGAAAAAAGTCATAATGTATTCGTATTTACATAGATACATATGTATGTATATGTAATAAAAAATAAATATTTACCGAGCGATCTACCGACGCTTACTTTGTTGTTTGAAATCTAACGCGATGAGTTTTTCTATTAGAAACGACATATACCTTACTCGTGCCGAAAAGTGGTTTTAAGCCACTGATATTTTCAAGTTTATAAACATGCGATAACGGACAGCTACAGTTTCATATTTATTAAGCAAGGAACACAAAGACGATAAAACACTAAAGACATAAATACACATGTCCTGCTTTTATAACAATGTAATTGTTCTGTAAACGCCAGTTGGCTCGAATCGGAAAGTAAATTTATTTCATTTGGATAAATAAATCGTGCATTATGTCGTAGCTAAAAATATTATTTCAGTATCAGTTTACTATTTGAATGTTAGACACGTGTAAAAAGATAGTGCTGTGCTACGAAAAAAGAACATTGCACAATACAATATGCCGAAAAGGAGAGAATACATACGACTATGGCACGAGATGATCGCCGCATTTTCTTGGAAATTAAAAGGAAATCCATGGGTAACAGCAAAACAGTTTAAGGGAAGATTTAATTTGCCTCTAGGATTAACACAATTAAAAAACGCATCAATGACGAAAACTTTCATTGTAGAGTAGCAAAGAAAAAGCCCATAATTCATTAAGAAACGCAAAGAAATGATTGGCATTTGCAAATCTACACGCAAATAAGAACGTAGCATTTTGGCAGTGGTCATTTTTAGCGACGAATCCAAATTTCAATTACGGTCACGAAAGCGACGAATATTGGTATGGCGACTATCCGGCCAAGTACTAAAATAAAAATTCGTCAAACGTACTCTGAAACATGGCGGAGGCGCCATCCTAGTATGTATGATGTTTTAGTGCACAACTGATGGGAAATTTAGTGTTTATAGGTGGAATCTTAAATTCAAAACGTTATGTCAACATTCTTGAGGAACATTTATTTGAATTTGATGCCAAAGTGTGTCTAGCAGAAACGTTTTTCCAGCACCGCGATGACCCCAAAGCACAGCGAGGGTAACAAAGAATTTTCTTCAAGAAAGTAGGATTAAAGTGTTGGGCTAGCAACTGCAACGTCCGGAAATTAATCCAATTAAACATTTAGGGGACGAATTAGACAAAAGAATTCCAGAAGAGGACAAAACCAATAGAACCACTTTTAAGACTGGCCTTTTACGAGAATGGAATACCATCTTTCTGGATACTATATAAAACAATTTCCTGTTATTTTTGAGTTTTTGTTTATTTTTCTCTGAATTAAACTTACTTTACGGCTTTAATTTAAATAATGTAGTAGAAGTATATGATATTCTGTGTTGTTATTTTTGCGTTTTATCTAATAAATGAATGTTATTATTTCCAACCATGGCTGTAGTTCAGTCAATTGCCCAATTTCGAATTTCTATTATTTTTATAGGAATAAACTTACTTTTCGGCGCGAGTGTAAGTAAATATGTTATGACTAAATAAGCATAGGTATACAGTAAGATACTATAAAATTGTCAGCTTTACTCTCATTTGAAAATTACCGAATGACTGAAACCTTTTGCCAATGTTATTAATAAATACTTTTCAAAGTATGTTCTCTAAATGAAATTAAAATTAAATTAGTCCAAAGGATACTATTTAAATATCCGAGTTACGCTCAAAAGAATGGGACAGCACTTATATAGGGCACATGAAATAGTCAAAGTGAATCATTCAAACTCCAAAATTTATAGAGGATTATAGTAGATATGTACATAGAATTCGTAGACAACTCAGACATGCTAATAGCTTAACATGAAATCAAAAGTGCCAAACACTTCTGGTATTTCTTAAGTTCAACAAGGTGAAATCTTTCTTTTCAAAGCAAGATGAACTGGGACAGCAATGTCTTTAACAGATTTGAAATTGGGCAGAGCTGCTGGCTCAAGAGGAACACCAATAATACGCAGAAAACGAAAAACGAGCAACAGTCCAAATCCTGCCAATAAATTTAAACTGTAGTTTTGTGAGAGGAGAATAATTTTTGACTATTCTGAATTAATGCTACGTTCTAACATGGATTTGTTTATTTATTTATATTACATAGTAATATAGTTATTTTGCAACAACTGGAATAATTATTTAGAGTCTTAACAAAAAAATCTTATGACCAGAGTTAAATTTGAGTTTGGACAACATTTCAGCATAAAATAAATACTGTTAAAGACATAAAGTGTCTAACGCTATAAATGTGATTTCACGTCCAATAATTTAAATTAATCTAGATATGTCAACTGCAGCAGTCACAAAATTCCATCTTCACGACACATGTTTCACACGCAGTTAATTTTATTATTATCTCAACTGTGACGGTTATACTATTTTCGTTTCCTAATGTACCATAGAAATTTATTAAACCGAAATAACACGTGAAGTTAATCCTATTCATATGTTTATAGCTTGTTCTTAAAAAAAGCCTCCTATAATGTTTGAAACAACACTCGTTGACAGATTTGCATAACAATATACATAGTTGTGTTCAAAAATCTCTAAAAATAAAGAAGCTGAAATTGTTTCAGACTGACATGCCAAAATGACCATCTTTAATGCCGTAGCCGTAATGCCAACACTGAAGTCAGACCATACACTTCACTTGATATATTTCCATGGTAAGAAATGCAAGGGTAGTTTTATATACGTCTATATATTCCACTTAACAAATTGCCTAATGAGGTGTTGCTGGTGAGAAACCATCAAAATTCATCCTCATATACCTATTTTCCGGCAAGAAAAAGAATAGGGATGGTTTTGCTTGAGGACATTTATGATAAATGAATCGGAATACGTACGAGATTAGCCAACGACTCACGTAATATATGCTATCAACTGCGGGTATGAATTATTTTTCGCAACAGGTAAAGCCATTAATTCTAGTCGAAGTATTATGATAACGTAACTGAAAATAAAGAAAAGAATTGCCTGATCTTTTCCACTAACAAAAAAAAATTGACCAGACTTCCACCAAATTTTAAAACCGGAAACTTGCATGGCACATACAACTACTAATGTACATACTGTTTTATTATTGTTTGACAACAATTTAACAAATACTCGACCTTGGATGATTTATGTATAAATACATTTTAATTGTTACTATACATATAAGGATGTATCTACAATTTTATATAGATAAATAACCACAAACATTTATCCACTATTAAAGAAAATGTCACAAACAACCAGCAGAACAAAAGAACAATTTAATTGTTTATAATCTAAAGGAATGCATTCAAACAAATAAGCGCTAATTATATGCTACACCTGTGCAATTTTCATTAAACAATCCCCTTGGGATGTCAGCAACATGATTCAACAGGTAGTGTCGATAATTGACGATAATATAGGACAATTGCACATCAGGTATTCAGTATGCGCATATAATTCCTTCACTTCATGCCCAATTTACGAAGCATCGCGCGATTGCTCATAAGAACAAAGACCTTGGGCTGTTACAATTATTAGCATATCGTTAATAACGTAAGCGTTGGAAATCGAAACAACAGAAGAAAAGCGTGTTTACGCATTTTAATAGGCTTCATGAAACTACGACGAAAACGACATAGTTCTGTGTGCAGATAGTACTTCAGTGATTGCTTAATTCTCTGCAAGGTCGTATCGTGGAGTAAGAAGCGTATTATACACTAAAGAATTTAATACATAATCAGGTTTGTTTATTTTTATTATGGTTATTATGCTTTATATTTCGTGTGAGAACGTTTTAAAATGAATGGGAAAATTTTACTTTTATTTAGGTCATCCAGTTTATCCTTGGTATAGTGTCAATATATTTCTGATTATTTAATTTAAATAAATTGTTAATGCAACGACGTTTGGTTTGAAGAATTGCTTCATCCTATGTATGCCAAGAATATTATTAAGTGTTCATATATATTTCTTCGATTTTTGCTCTATTATTATTCATTGCTATAAAATAACGCTGAAGTACTACAACAACAAATAGAACTACTACTATATTAAGATGAATTTACAACGTTAATTATAAATTCGTCAGTTGTTCAGATGTTTTTATCTCACTGCACATCAATTATCTAAAAACAAACTTATTTGCTAATTTTGTAAATAAATATTTACAAATATTTCCGCCTACAACAAGCAAGAAATCCTTTTTTAGCAAAATGAGCTGCACGGACGGAGTTATTTACTGATTTGTTCCATTTTTTTTTCTTGAATTGTATACAGACCTTTCAATTTGTTTTTATGATGAGCTTATGTTGACATTGAATACTCAATATTGACAGCGGCATATATCTACAAGTCAAGGTTTAGACAAAGAACATGATTATGCATCATCTAATTAGCTGAAAAAATTGAAAAGTGAAAGAAATGTATAATTAGAAACAACAAGATAGATAACTGCAGTGGTTAGGCGGTTACTCGTAATCATGAAAAAATCCTAAATTCGGAAACAATTCTTCGAAGTGACGCTGACATTTTTGTTAGACAATTGTATTTTGGTCGATCTACTATTCGATCCGCTGTTGGAAGCAACGTGACTAACAGCATAGTATTATAAACGGGCGATATAGTGCTGTAGTGTAGATGCAGTGGTAATCAGACAAGCAATACAAACTAAGAAGACATTAAAACAAGCACCTACCTCAAGGCAAAAAAAACTCGCTGTAATTGAAAACTAGCGCACCAGATAAGTCTTACATATTTGTAAAACACAAATATATGCAGCATGATTCCTCTTTATTTTTTTAAGAGTTATATAAATAAAGATTGTATATGAGTGTTATGTCATGGTAATGAATCAGGATAAATAAAATAAAAAAAAAAATCAGATGTATCTAGCGATTATCAAGAAAATTTCCTTGAATGGACCGAGTATATTTCCCACAGAGACTTTATACATAATTTTTACGTTATAAGAATTTCTTGAAAAAAACAATTTTCTATCGAACTCGGTAGCACTGCTGAAAAAATATTGTAATAAGAAAACGAGATTTTTACGTTTGATTCTCAAAAATCTTGAACGCCATTTGTTTTAAGTCTACTTTCTTTTCGGAATCATAATAACCACAACATTTAGCAATTTTGTCATATTTAAACCTACCGTTTATTTTGAATAATACGCGAGATCACAATGATGAGGATCGAAAAAGAATCAGCCATATAGCGTATTTATCGTTCCTTAAATTTCGTCCGGCTAAACCAACTCGAATGAAATTTGCCAAAAGATTAGCTCAAAATTATAGGTAACTAATTTTCTCCAATGCTTTAGTTTAGAATAATAAAGGCACTGAGAACAAAATTTGGGATACGTAAAGATTAGCTCAATGCCGATGTCAACTTCTTTTTCACTTAGTTAAATTGTTATTCACCTGTATATTTTAAATATAATGTTTGTTGTTTTTTTTTAACAATTGGCAGTGTGGTGTAAAGACCTACCAACCTATATTTCATTAGTATAGTATGCTGTGTCCAGATCCTATTATTTTCGACGAAAATTCATTCACATATACATATGTACACACAATTTTTTTTTTTACGAGCAAGTTAGTCGAATGGAGTAAAGGGAAATTTTATGCACAATATTGTCTTCATTTCCGTATATTAAACCAGATACTTTTACTGCCATTAGTATACGAGCAAATACGTGAGAAAATAAAAGTGAAACACCTGTAGTTCATAAAAATATGTATTAAACATAATTTTTGTACAAATACATATGTATGTATATGCGTACCGAAAAAAAGGATCATTTGTGTGCTTCAACTACCCGGCAGATTTTGATGTACACAAATACTGCGCGAAACTGAATAGCAAAATTTATTAGTAACTATGTACATACTTCAATATCCTATGACTCAAAACGACCTGTATATGTATTTGAGCGAGTAGAAGCGCCAGAAAAGAAATCTTGCGGAATAATAATCTTGCAATCTAGCTACATACTAGCTACATAAGTGGGCAATACACGATCAAATATTTACATGTAAAATTGACGCAGAAATGTATGCAAAAATTGATGTAAATTCACGTCAATGGCCTTGAGAAATAGGAAGTGTTCTATGTCTCAAATTTTACATGTAAAAATTGATGTAAATCTTTTTTGTCATAATACACGTTCAATTTTGCAGTTTGTCAATAAATCCATCAGTATTACATGTAATTTATGATCGTGTATTGCCGGCTTTAGACATATAGAAACACTAACGTTCCGTATCATAGGTAGAAAATTACCAAGGTTCAAACAAAAAGTGAAAAAGCTGCAGTATATCTAATACATCCCTCATAAAAATAAGCAAATACATATATGTAATACAAAATTTCATTCTTCAGTAAAATTTTCCATATTTCTGAATTCTGTTATAATTCTAGTCCGTACTAGTTGCAATGGAAACAAAATGCACGACAGGCACTTGTTTGAAAATAGCACTGGAACTGAGTTGGTGTGTATTGTTCTAGTTTCGTGGATGCGTGCCTTCACTGATGTTGATAATGGACAGATCGGGACCACCTGCATCGCCATCTGTCGGGTACCTAACATATTATGCATGTCGGTAGTTTCATTAAACATGACAGTAACAAAAGAATTGAATATGCCATGAGAGAAAAGCACGATGATGGACGGTGAATGAAACAGTTTTATTTATTTAAGAGAGATGCAGCAGTTGCATCACTAGGAAATTACATTTGCAATAACCGAAATGTGGATATCTATGGTTTGTCTTTTTCTGAATACTGGTCTCGATATAACACACCGGGGCTTTCTCGGCCATAAGTGGAGTAGGTATGTGCTCCTCAGAATATTTTGGTAAGTAACTATACTTCTTTAAAATAAATGGCAAGGAAATCCGCTATGGGTATTATCAAGTACTCTACCTTAGTGCAAGGCTATATAAAGGGAATACATATATTCTAAATTCAAATATATTTTCCATAAAGTACCATAGCAACATCTATTTTACTATGAATACATAACATTTGTCATTACAATTTATTTACAATCGATAACTTCATATTAAATTCTGTTTTATTTATTTTGAAACGGCATAAAAGGAGAAAGAATACCTGAAATGCCTCCTACTATGTACATATATCGATCAAAACCGAGGTACATGGCAACTTTAGAAGCTATTGGTATGTGAAAATGGAATGCACTAGCACTGAAGTATGCCGCTAAGGCCAAGAATGGCAGTCGTTCATTGGAATTCCTTTTTGTCAGAGTCTTAGGGCTGGAAGTCTCTCGCTTGTGCGGTCGTAGAAACCGGATATTTAATGAAAACGCCAACCAGGAACACAAACAAAAGCGACTTCACCCTCTACACTACCGATTGCCTCTTGAAACACTAGCGTACGCTCGCCAGTTATTATGTTACACACAGGTAAATTAAAAGGTCTGCTGAAATATATGAAGCGAGCGCGCCGCGCAATTATTGATTTTGAAAATTTAATCAAGTGTAATAAATCGCGTAGTATTGTGGATTGTTATTAGTGTGCGAATATAGTTTATCGTAAAAAGCTTTCCGCCCGCCATTAGACTTATATATTAATGAAATGAGTTTATAGCAGGATCAAAATAGAGATTAAAACGGTTAAATATCGAAATGAGTTCCAAATTAGAAACTAATTGATTTTTACTGAATAATATATTTTCTACGGGATTAAAGCACTTTAATTTATAGCACACTTAATAAAAAAAGAAATATGCACAGAACGTAAGAATTTGTGGCTACTGATTATATAAAATCTATACTAGTCATATCAAAAAGTCTATCCGTATCGTATTTACCAATATATTTTAAAAAATCCAGTAGTTTTTTTCTGCTATGGGCGTCTTTGGACATCATAATGTCCAGACTTAACCAAATCCACGTTTAAAACTGTCTAAAATCTAAGATGCTTAGCAAGAACACTCATACTTATTGATAATGTTCTGATTGAGGAATCCCGTCTATTCAGACGTGTAATAAAATCTCAATTCCACTTCAATAACACAGACTAGAGTAAAATTGTAGCAGGTTCTGCAGACCTAGTTTTACAACAAGTTGAAGACAAATCGCTACGAAAGTTGTTAGTAACGATTTGACTGCGCTATTAGACCTCTGTCTCGAATATTTCATCTTGTTATTCATGCATCATTAGCAAAAATTAGAGTTACTTATTCCCAAGATCAAGAAAATCATTATAATCTGATAGACATCTGTTAGAATTATTTACCACAAGCGTGATTTTAATGTTTGGTGCTGGGTGTTGGCTACAAGGGTTTCTCAAGCTCACTACTTCCGTCTTTTATAATATTATCCAGTTGATCACTGTACTGAGAACATCATCCTGCTGGAAGAATCGAATAATGAACTCTGAACAACCTTTCACATCGATAGCCAGCGGTTTATCCATTGCGGCTACTATCTGGGCATTCTAACGAACTAGTTGGACAGATAACGCGACACATTACAACATAAATATAACAATAATAACACAACATTTCTAATCTAGATCAGTTCAACTTAATCAGGTTGTTTAGGCGACAATGGAATTTGTTGAAGCGTTCTTATTGGGTCACTATAAAAAGGCATATTGTATTAAAAAAAGACAATTGTACGGATTAGCAGCCATAATAAAACATAATTGTAGACCTGGACCTCGTAGTATAGATTTCTACTTTTCGAAGCAATGGTAGATACGTATGTCTGGACAAAGGATCGGGTAGATATAATGTCATAAAGCACAAATGAAAGCGTCGCTGTGACTTTCAGCAGATTAACATTACAAGTAACACTGACACATAAAGTACTACCAAAATTAGAAAAGTATAAAAATATAATACGAATATTCGCTACATGAAGTAAACAAGTTCTGTGGTAATAATCATTTCCTATATCCATTTCATTTAACGATTCTAAAACGAACCTATTGTTATTGCATAACATCGTTTATCTCCGCCCACTGACGCGTAATTTTTCCTTTGTTGGAAAGAACAGTGAGAGGTGTTTCTTCATCATCACATTCTTCTCGGGCAAACTATGTTAAGCAAATTTTACTCTCGATTTCTTTCCCAGTGGTATTTAGGTCACACCTGTTATATTGTTTGGTTTCAGACTTATCTTATTTATTCATTCTACAAGCAATTATTGATGCGTGATTTTAATTTTAGAGACAAAAATATTTTTAGTATCTATAATTCATTGTAACACCATAACTAATATGCAACGTTATGTAAGCATTAATGGCATAAATACTAGAATAAATACCACAAGCATAAAACAAACGATCGCAATGTCATAGTGCAAATGACGTACATAATTCGAAGATCAAATTGCTTTTAACCTCTGAACAAGAAATGTAATTAAGGTTACATCTTAAGGAATTCATTAATAATATCTATTAACATTCAAGCTTTCCTTTAACCGAATTGAACATTCAACTGACAAGAAACTGCTTCCATCTAAAGTTCTTAATCATTCATAGGGACTGTGATTTAAAACGGTTAGATCCCTATAGGATTTAAGGAGCAGTTTCACTAAGGTTGCTGTAATAAATGTAGAATTTTTTAAAACCATTTGCAAGAAATTTTTAATTATATTTGTTTTTGGTGTTACCAAAACTTTGTAACGTTCGATATAAACTGGGTATGCATACATAGGTTAGAAGCTTCCTTATTTGCGGCAATAAGCAGAATTAATTCTAAGCGTTCTTTTTGTTTCATAGTTTGTTAATAATAATTATGTAATATTAAGACATATAAACGGATGTACCAAAATCTATTAAATAATTCGAGAAAATCCAATGCTACGCTGCGACTGAAAATTAAAATAGCGAGTTGATGTCACTGAACCTACCAAATATGCATATCTTCATCTATAAGACAACATAATGAAATTATTATACATTTACCACAAATTTTACGAACCTTTTAGATATTCCAATAAAATAAGAAACACTACTGCAAGTAGATAGTAATAAAGAATACTTCAATTCACAGACAGGCTGACCCAACTCGCAATCTCGTTTATTATTCGAGATGGACTTCCGTCCTAAAAGAACATGGAAACTAGGACATAAGAGATTCTTAAAAAAAGATTTTCTGTTTGTACTTCAAGAAATTTCAAATGACCCAGCGAAAAATAAATCTCGTTTTCAGAGCCACTTCAATGGTTTATCTACTTGAAATTTTTATACGACGACCCAATATTTGGCCATGACCAACCTTCATACTTTCTGTGAGGTTATATTAAGCTTTCATACTATAACAATTTTTTTCTCATGGTATCAAAGCCTAACATAAAATGTAGAAGATTCCGAGAAAGATTTTCATATTATGCTTTCATCGATAAACAATATATTTTAAAATTAAATAAGACAGTTTCTAAAATGGAGCTATTTGCTCAGGGACACTGTACAGAGTGCACTTCGGCAACTGCTCGATTGATATATCAGTAATGCTAGCTGACTGCAAGCGGTAGGATCTACGCACTATTCCTATCCCGTATCAAGTAACTGCTCCATGATAGTATGCGATAGCAACAGTGGTGCTATTGCACTTGCACTCTTCGTAGAATTGGATTTCTGCCCTCGATCATCGGGTCTATAGGGAATCTAAAGTATCGCTGAAGTGCAATGAACAAATGACAAATCGATGTAGAAGATAAAGATGCAACAAACTGTGCTTTCGCCGACACAATAGCATAGTAGGATATGGTGTATACGCTTTGCTTGTTCTAACAAACTGTGCTTTCGCCGACACAATAGCACAGTAGAATATGGTGTATACGCTTTGCTTGTTCTAATAAACGGCAACTAGCTATGTCCATCTTTTACTTTTAACTTTAGGTATTGATCACTCGCAGGCGTTCACATGGCATAGACAGATAGCACTAAATGTAACCAGAAATGTTCACATTTGAATACTTTTAAATTAGATAGGTAGATATCTGATCAAAAATAAATTAAAACGAATGCATTTATTATTATTATTATTATTATTATCATCTATTTTTCACAAAAATTATCAAACTCAATCAACTTCGGCAAAACATGATTTACATATAATGCCAGGTAAAATATGTATTCTACTCGAACCAAAATAATAATCATATGACAACAGGACAAATTTACTAAACGCGATTATGCAGACGATTATATTAAACAAGCTACGTGGTTGGATGACTTTCTTTTTTGGGCAACACATTTTTTTTATTTACGTAACATCTGTCACTACTACAATCGCCCCGTATAATAAGACACGCATATGTATGGATATAATATCGCGGTACAAAAATGTAGATCACAAGGACAAGGTCTCAGCGGAGATCGTTAAAGGATCGCGATC
>SMLS01070992.1:0-13519 GCA_004785975.1 Popillia japonica | reverse complement strand
AATATATATAAACAAGAGTCCAAATTTATACCCAGGCAAAATCGAACAAGAATTAACTAGGAATATCAACTCAAGCTTTCGCGGATAGAAGTTTACAAAGGCATTCAACGTTTTAATTCTATTGAATTATTTAATTTTTAAAGTATATCAAATTAAAGAAAAAAGGATCACTTTGTAAACACAAATTTACACGCCTTTTCATGTTGTCAAATAATGCTACCAGGGTATTAACACCGATATTTCTTATTTCCCTAATAATAGATAGCCTCTCGCAACTCTTCTAAACTAAACCCTGTTTGACACCACGCTAAATTTTCGCAAAAATTTAGGAATAAATGATTTGACACGTATCAAACAGAAAATTATGTAAAGAAATTACCTACTAAATTTTTTCGAAAATTATTTACAACTTGTCAATGCATCAGTAAATTGTGTTAAAAGTTTGGAGATACGTTGCAAACAGAAAATCATAAATTGTTTTGTAAATTTATTCATAAATGTTCTTGTTAATTTTTGCGTAAATTTAACGTCGTGTAAAACAGGCTTGAATCAGGTTGAATATTAGGTTAAAATTATTTGAATTTTCAAAGCTAATAAAAAGGCAAATTAGTGGTTCAATCGAAATAAAATTTAAGTTACGTGTTTGGCATATAATATGGAGTGTGAACACGTATTTTATATGATAATTAGATGTTTATAACATTTGTTGTATTTCGCGCCATACAATTTTGTTACTTTGAGGATCGTTTATTTAAAATTGAAGGAATAAATGGCATTTATATTAGGGTCTTCACATCGGGCAAAAAGTAAAAACCTTCATCTCAAAGCGTTTAGTCAAATAACGTGTAATAACATAAATTATTAGATTTAAAGATTAAGTTCCTATTACTTAATGTGTTGGAAAAGGATAACTACTGTTCAACAAGTTAAGCAGTTTTTGAAGAGATAGCGCTCCAGCATTTATACATTTACAACATACCCTAATTGAATGGCGGCAATTTTAAATTTTAATATAAAGTAGGAAAGTAACACTCAGAATAACTTTCATCTCACTCCAACCTCACTGTGCTATACCCAGAGATAAGCCTATGCCTATGTCTTTACCTTTTAGGATCGTGTCCAACATGCAAAAGCAAATATGTACATATTGTTTATCTTTAGTTTCTGGACAATACAAATGGCAAACAAGCGATTAGAAATATTTATATAGAGCAAATGAGGGCTGCAATAAAAGAAAATTACAAGACGGCCACGCATTATATATTTATTTATAAATAAATGAATGCACATGTAAATAACATTTATAAAGAGATAATAATATGCAGCGTCTTCATTTGAAAAAAAAATTGTTTCAGTGATGAATGTGCTTTTTATTTGCATGGATTTGTAAATAAACATTACTCAAAAATTGAAGTAACTCAAACCTTCAACCTAGAAGGACATATTCAATACCCTGAAAAATTTAATATATGGGCAGGCATCTTGGGGGACTAAGTAATTCGGCCATTGTTTTTAATGATAATCTAAATGGCGAAGTACCTGGATATGGTAGAAAATACTATTCATCCATTGATTACTGACTCCCTCGAAAATCAACTGGATAGATATGGCAGTCTCTACTTGATGAGGATGAATTACATTTGCAACACGATGGAGCTTCTCCTCATTATGTTCTTCCAGTACGGCAGTGTTTAGGCAATGTATTCCTGAATATATTTTTGCTATGGGGTTACTTAAAGCCCATTGAATTTTCACCTCAACTTGAAAATTTAGAAGAACTTCGTCACAGGATTACTGCAACCTGTCGTGGAATTCAACGAAAAGTTTTTGAAAACGTACGCTGCAGTTACGAACAACGCCTATATCATTGTTTAACGAACAATGAACAACATATTGAAAACTACATTACATTGATTTTTTCTTCAAAAAAGTAAAATTTTAAATAACTAAAAATAAAAATAAAACATCTTAATCAGCCGAAGGGAATTTAAAATAGGGTTTGGTCGAATCAATCAATTTCAAAAACTAAACGCCACAATGTAGATTTTGAAGAGGCGTAAAGTATACTTCCAGGGTGATCCAGGAGGTACGGTTTTCAAGTAGGTGAGCCAGGTTTTGCATCAAAAGTTGTCTTCCTCAACAATACTTCTTAGGTGTTTAAGGAATTTTTTTGTAATTTTCTAGATGTCCAAAGATTGATGGTGAGAGATTTTTATACATACATATGTTTACTCTATCAATATGCTGCTATCAAACGATTTCTCTGGACACGCTATATACGTATATACAGGGTGTTTCCTAAGTAATCTAAAATATTATATGGGGCGCTTCGTCACTCAATTTTAAGACGAAAAGTTCATATAAACATGTGTGATAAGTCGCTTGTCGTTAATGAGATACAAGATGTTTTATTATTTTATTAGAAGCAACAACATGTGTTAAACATAAAGAAAAAATATTATATTTCAGAGCATATGTTCAAAATGTCCACCTGCAGCTAAAATGCAAGCATCTGCTCGATGTCTAATTGATTGCCGAATACGTTCGAAGATACCAGGTTTGTTACGAATAAGATTACAGCCTTGTATGATACGATTTTGAAGATCTTGTACGTTTAATATCGGGGTTGTGTAAATGAAGGATTTTAAATATCCCCACACACAATAAAATCCAGAGGATTGTGTCCCGGTGATCTAGGGGGCCACGGGTGTGGAGATCCTCGTCCGATCCAATGGTGTGGAAAAACGTTATTTAAAAACTCGCGAACAATCAATGAAAAAATGTGGAGGAGCTCCGTCATACATGAACCACATGCGCCTTCTAATAATAAGAGGTACATCTTCTAAAAGAACTAGAAGTTCATTTTCTAGAAAATGAAGGTATGTCGCACCGGTCAACCGTGCAGGAAGGAAAAATGGTCCTATTAAATAATCTACGATGATGCCAAGCCAAACATTGACCGAAAATGTTTGTTGAAATCTTTTTACAATTATGGCATGTGGATTTACATTTGCCCATATGTGGTCATTATGAAAATTCATAATGCCATGTCTTGAAAAGTTGGCTTCATCCGTAAACAGAATATCGGCAGCGAAATTGGGATTGTTTGCTATTTTATTTAAAATCCATTGGCAATACTGTATGCGAAGCGGATAGTCAGTAGGTAGCAAATGTTGTACACGTTGAACGTGATATGGATACAAGAAGTTATCTTTTAAAATATTCCAAACAGTTCTGTTACCAACATTTAGTTCATCAGCAATTTTTCTGGTACTCGTTTCTGGATGTTGATCAATTATATGAAGAATCTGGTTTTCCAATTGTGGAGTTTTCACAGTTCTGGGTCGTTCAATAATATTCTTTGATTTGGCAAAAGTTCCAGTTTCTTGTAAACGAATATGTAGCTTAGTAAACGTATCTGAACATGGTAAACGATTATTAGGATAACGCTGGGCATACATACGTCTAGCCTCTAAGGCATTACCATTAGCTAATCCATACAAGAAGTGCATATTAGCCATTTCAGCATTAGTAAACACAGGCATCGTTGTTAACTTAACACAAAAAGATCGTATTATTAAAAATTTATTGTTCGTTGTTTGCGTTGGTTTTTAGGTTTGACACAGTTGTCAACGTCACTTCAAACGTCATTTATAATAAGCATGTTTTTCGTATTACTTGTAAAAACCAGTAGCGTCACCAGAAAAAATTAATTTCAAATACAATCTCAGCTGATTTATTACAAACAATTCAACACCCTGTATCTCATTAACGACAAGACTTATCACACATGTTTATATGAACTTTTCGTCTTAAAATTGAGTGACGAAGCGTCCCATATAATATTTTAGATTACTTAGGAAACACCCTGTATACAATATACCATGTCATCGTTGTATGTGTTCTGTTATTTTGATATAAATGTTTAGTTTTTTGTTCATAAATACATATATCGGCATATTGTAATTTTCACACATAAAAATACATACCGACGCCATAGACATAATCTTTTATATAATAATGCCACTCTTCCACTATTTTCAAATATCGCGCCAAATTTAAATTAAAAAATAATTGTCTCATCTTGAAATAGCTATACCACTTTATCGTCGTTTACCCTTTTTCAATGGGATTATACGATCAAGGTTACGCTACATATTTTGAGGATATCTCTTTCTCATATCTTTCTCTTTGTTGCACCTGTTGTAAAATTTCATCCACCAAATAATATTATGCTAATGCATAGAAAATAGTACAAGTTGCCCCGCGTTGTGACAATTTGTGGCGAATGCAACTAGATAGTTCCCCCAACAAGATAGAACGTAATTTTCCTAAAGCTGAAGTAAAACCCTATAGTGGCGCCGTTTAGCGGCTGGGAAGAATTACGACCTTAGAAATTTAATTTTTAAGATGGCGGCTCTTATTAATACAATTATTTATTTTACCGATTTGTTGAAAAATAACAAATAAAACTTGTATATCAAAGCAATTATTGTAAAATATACTTTATTGTTCAATATAAACAGGTTTTATTTTTGTATTTTGTCAACAATCCTAATATACCTAGTATTAGTTCTATTATTTAAAAGTCGGAAATGGGAAATGCATTAAAATAACATATAATATAGCTAAAGTTCGTTTATTTGTTGCGTTTTTTATAAAGATTATAAGCTTGTTTGCTTAAGGGGCTATTTTCAGTTGTTGGTGGGAAGTTTGAAATTGGGTTATTTTTACTTGCAATAATTTTTGTGGGGAATGATTATAAATAAGAATTTATTAGTGGAATATTAACATTTAATTATAGACTAGTGGACGAAGAGTAAGTGACAGAAATTACGTGTTTAATAAAAAAAATATTATTTTTATTTTTTAAAGTAATGTATTTCAAGAGTTATAAACTTTTTCGTCCACTACATATGAACGGGAATAAACACGGCATACATTAATAAAAACAATTGTATGCTAAATAAAAAAGATTATTGCAAGAAACGTATTTGTTAGTAAAAGAGATAACTGTAGATGAGGAGCACATGAGGACTTTCGTAATGGTTTGGCAACTTCCCAAAAGAGGGACACATTATCGCAGCGTTGTCTGGGCATTGCCAACCTAATGATTTGTAATCTTACGCACACAAAAATTGCGACGAATGCATACACACGAGCAAACGCACATGCGCATTACAAATAATGTACACTAGTGACGCTTACGGCGTTTTTTGTGTTAGGCAGAATTAATCGGCCATGACGGTTTCAGTCCTCCAATCCAAGATTACATTCTATCTTGTTGGTTGAACTTACCTATGGTGCGTACCTCCCTTGCCCTACCGCTGTTTATCTGTCCTAGATTAAGGCTCTATTTTCACTCCTAGCGAGTCCACCCTAAACTAACGTCGGGTGTGTGTGTGTGTTTACCAGTATATTTACAAATAAATTGGATAACAGAGGGAACTAATAGTACCAGTTGTCGATCATACTGCGAGATGAAAGAAGACGGCAATATACAAAGTGAGATAGCACGGCCGTGACATGACAAATGTTGAGAAAGGGGCGCGAAGGGGTAGAAAGGGGTATAAACAGGTAGAAAGTGAAATTCGAATTGCAGTAATTGCTACATGCATATTTACGTATCTACTCTGCGCTCAATACGTTTGAAGGTATTTTGGCTTATAGGAATTTTCGTTTTGTTTTATTTAATTTTTTGTATATAATATAGTGCGGCGTAAATATTGATTGCCTTAGAAATATATTATTTTTCTATGGTAGTTTCAAAACTATGTTTAATAAAAGTATAGCAATATTTTTTTGTGCGTATATCGAACAAAAGAAACTTTCTTAGTGCTGGTACTCCGTCACAATTTCACCGCATTTCGTAAGATGTTATCAATACCAAAACAAATTTTTAGGGAAATTGTCCAATATAATAACAGCATTTCTCTTAATTTTTCATTTCCAATTGAATTATTTACAGACATAATATCATTGCTTTACCATTGCTAAAGTGAAAAATTACTTGCATTTTTCTAGGCGTAATAATATAGTATACATACTGAGCCAATAAGTTTGAGGACAAGTTGAATTTCCCGCCTTGTATTTCGTTGTATAGGTTGGTCAAACTGGCTGTAATGTTATTGAAAAATTACTTCCTTCTATTTTACAGCATTTTCATAGTTGGCTCGTGTTCGTAGACGTTTGGCGTTATTATGATTTTCTGTTAGCTTAGTCGTTCTGTTATCTTATTCGTGTTTTTGTTAGATTTTATTAGTGTTGTTTGAATATTTAAAGAATAAGATTTTTCAGAATCGGTTACATTACTACTTAAGCCTGTTTTACACGACGTTAAATTTACGCAAAAATTAACGAGAACATTTATGAATAAATTTACAAAACAATTTATGATTTTGTAAATTTGTTTGCAACGTATCTCCAAATTTTTAACACAATTTATTGATGCATTAAGACAGGTTCTAAATAATTTTCGAAAAAATTTAGTAGTAAATTTCTTTACATAATTTTCTGTGTGATACCTATCAAATCATTTACTCCTAAATTTTCTCGTAAATTTTTGGGTAAATTTAACGTCGTGTCAAACAGGGTTTAGTTTAGAAGAGTTGCGAGAGGCTATCTATTATTAGGGAAATAAAAATATCGGTGTTAATAACCCTGGTAGCATTATTTGACAACATGAAAAGGCGTGTAAATTTGTGTTTACAAAGTGATGGTAGTCATTTTAAACATTTCCTATAATTATAATAATAACATCATGTTTCTTGTATTATAGTTTAAAGAAAAGATTATTTTGTTTAATAGAGAATAAAGAAATATCTCATTAAATGCACCCACTTCAAAATGTTTATAGAATCGCCTATGAGTAAACCGCAGGTTGGTCGATTTTAAGGAATAAAAGTTAGTGGGAAATTCAATTTGTCTCCATTCTTTTGGACTCACTCTGTACAAGAGAAAATCTACAAACTCTATATGCATGTGTATGCAATCGTCGCAATTTTTGTGTGCGTAAGATTACAAATCATTAGGTTGGCAATGCCCAGACACCGCGGCGATAATGTGTCCCTCTTTTAGGAAGTTGCCAAACCATTAGGAAAGTCCTCATGTGCTCCTCATCTACAGTTATCTGTTTTACTAACAAATACGTTTCTTGCAATAATCTTTTTTATTTAGCATACAATTGTTTTTATTAATGTATGCCGTGTTTATTCCCGTTCATATGTAGTGGACGAAAAAGTTTATAACTCTTGAAATACATTACTTTAAAAAATAAAAATAATATTTTTTTATTAAACCCGTAATTTCTGTCACTTACTCTTCGTCCACTAGTCTATAATTAAATGTTAATATTCCACTAATAAATTCTTATTTATAATCATTCCTCACAAAAATTATTGCAAGTAAAAATAACCCAATTTCAAACTTCCCACCAACAACTGAAAATAGCCCCTTATTACAAGGCTTGTCCTATTAGAAATTAGTTGTCTCAACCGCCAGAGATGGCGCGACTGCGTAAATGACATCATAGGTGTATTCTTTCGTACTGAACGAAGTGAATATATTCACTTATAGTGAATATGTTCAATTTGACGATGTTCTTTCGAAGTCGTTCAGTTCCCCCACCTTTCCCTAAATAACTGATTGCATTCACTTTATGTGATCGTACAATTTTGTTAGATCACAACAATCACATTTATATTTGCATTTTGCCGCCTATAATCCTAACCTCAAACAAGCAAATTGGACCAGTATATATACAAGAGAAACTAAATTAAAAATATGTCGAAAGAAGTAGTTGTGTATTTATACAATCCCGAAGACGACAAGAGTTATTCCATTTTATTTCCAGTTAATGTTATCAAATTTTACGGCGTAATTAAATAGTTATGAAGAGATTAATATATGAAATGATATACATTAAAAAGAAAATAACGCGGTCAATTTTAGAACAGATATTGAAAATTTAAGTATATTATTTATAATAATTTAATCACCTAATCACGCTTGAATTTTATCAAATTAAGCTCTTGCCTAGGTTTTTTGGACTTGTTTTTCCCAAGTACTTGAACAGAAATTTTAGAGCACGACAAAAAATATAGTGATATAAAGATTTTTATGATTATAAAGTTACATTTAAAAAATATTTTAATTTGTCCACGATATTGTAAACATACAATAATAAATAAAAATTTTGTATTTGCGCAAAGGCGGTAGAATGCAAGTGATTGAGGCCGTTCTTTCGATCTATATTTGATTAGTATAAGGTATAAGTGATTTGAATACAACAATCACTTTCAATACATTCATATAGAATATATTCACTTCGTTCAGTACGAAAGAATACACCTCATGTATTCTTGGTACCAGCGGCGGCGGCCTTAGGGGGTGGCGAACAGGGCAATTGCCCAGGGCCTCGCTCTTGCAGGGGCCTCGCGCAACAACCCAAGCAAATTTTAAAACATATAGATTTTTTTAACTATATTATTTTTTATTTAAAACTTTGGATTTTGATCCTTAATTATTTATTAAGGTTATAACATAACGGTAAATTAAAATAAAGTTAGTCAACTAATTCATTAATTCAAAACAAAATTGAAAAATTCATTATGTAGTACTTGAATATCGCGCCTCGAAACACTTGAAGATAGGTTTTTTAATCGCATAGGACTAGGGACAGCTCGGGAGTCATTTTATTGAATATTATATTTTACTCTACTATAGTATTTAAAGTATATATTGAGTGAGTTGGAAAAGTCTAAATTATAGTATTTGAAGTATCGAGTAAGGTGAAAAAGTGTGATAGTTAAAAATTATTTCTGACTGTTTGTGCGAAAGAAAACAAGATTTACGAAATGAGTTCGCGTGATCGTGATGCCGGTAGAAAATATGAGTCAGGTAGTTCAAAAAGGAAACGAGCTATCAAAAGAAAGCAGGTAAAAGAAAATCTACGTGGATCTTTATATAAATATATAAAAAGTGATGATCAAGAAACCTCTACAAAACATTTATTGACTGAAAGTGACTCTAATCTTGTTCCAGCTGAAAACATTTCTGCCACATCATCATGGGTGCCGCCGCCGTCATCAAGTAAAAACAGCGAGGATGATGAATTAACTACATCATTGTCTCTTAAGTCACCGTTGGCCGTCAACGTTATCCAGTCAAGAACACGAATCTGAGCCCGAGTCTATAGGGTTGTTTTGGTTTCGCATTCTTAACGGTTCAGAGCCAGTTCTAATAGTCGACCATCATAATCATAGACCATCTGTGTGACTAATATCTAACATAACTTTTATTTGGTCGCACGTTTAGAACGACTCTGAACTGGTTCGTGTGTGGAACCAAAACAAGCCTAATGTCTACATCCATGACTGTTGGAATGGAAAATCTGAATCCTCAAAATGACCCGGGTTTGTGGCCCATAAAAATTACTGATGTAGACCGAACTGACATTGTATTAAAAGGTCCAATCCGGGTTAAAGTTGATTTATTTCCTTGTCGAATATTCGGGCTAGAAAATACAAAGATTGGATCAAGTGAAGGAGCCTGTGATTGGAAACACTTGGGTGATTACCTAAAGTCTCACGAATCTAGTCGACAGCACAAAGATTGTATGTTGAAATGGATTAATTTAGAGAATGGTTTAAAAAGCTGTTCCACTATTGACTCCTTGGCCCAGTCACAATTTGAATAAGAAAGGCAACGTTGGGGAGATATTTTAGAACGATTGCTCGAAATTGTAAATTTTTTAGCATCTCATAATTTGGCCTTCAGGGGTCATAGAGAGAAGTTAACATCTGACTCAGATTCGAGAGAGACAAGCGCCAATTTTATATATTTAGTAAAGTTAATAGCCCGATTTGATCCCGTGCTGAGACCTAAAACAAGTAAAGGATAAGACGATTAATGACCACTGTATCGGAAAAAATATTCAAAATGAGCTCATACAATTAATGGCAAGTCACGTGAAGACTCAAATTGTTGAAAAAACAATAAATAATAAATATTACTCGATTATTATGGATTGTACTCGCGATGTTTCTCGTGTAGAGCAACTTTCAATTACGATATAAGATTTTTTAATACAAATACAGCTGAAATTGAAGAACATTTTATTGGTTTCTTAGCCGTCGAAAAAACCACAGCTGAGAGTTTGACTAATTATATAATCACAGAATTAGAACAGTTAGGTATATCATTGCAAAACTGCAGAGGCCAAGGGTATGATAACGGTGCCAATATGCGAGGTGAAAAAAGTGCTGTCCAAAAACGTATTCTTGATATTAATCCACTTGCTTATTTTTTACCTTGTGGGAGTCCTAGCTGGAATCTCATCCTAGGAGATGCAGCATTGTCTTGTTTCCAAGCAAAATCTTTTTTTGGTTTGCTACAAAGGTTGTACACTCTAGTGAACTTTTGGAGCAATGTAGCGACTTGCTAATATCTATGACAGTAGGAGAATCATGTGATATTGATGGACATGAATTGTACGAAGAACTGAATATGTTCCTCCGTGTGTATGAAGGAAACGACGTTATCTCGGTGCTGAAGTACATAATAGAAAAAGAATTAACTGAAGTTTACCCCACTATCGAAATAGTCCTGAGAATTATTGCCACCACACCTGTTTCAGTTGCGTCTGCTAAAAGGAGTTTTTCGAGGCTCAACATTATTAAAACATATTTGAGGAATTCGTTGACACAAGATCGGCTTTCAGCCCTTGCTATTCTTTCAATCGAAAATGACGTAGCTCATTCGATAGATTATTGTGCTTTAATTAAAGATTTTAGTCTTAGGAAAACCCGCAAACATCAATTTCAAAATTTATCTCTGTATTTGTTAATTTTTAAATCTTTCAATGTAATTTAAAACAACTCAAATTTTATTTGTATAACTTAGCACTTCTCGTCAAACATGAAAAATCCCTAATCCAAACAACCAGACCTACTTTCGCATCACATACTTTTCACGAAGGATAAAGGGCCTCGCAAAGACCTGCCGCCCGGAGCCTCGCAATGGGTAAGGCCGCCGCTGCTTGGTATATATTAAGGTTCGCCATATTGTTTGTTAATTTTGTTGCGGGTATATTAGTTGTGTATTCGAGTTTATTTGCCGTTTTTGGAATATATATTTGTGATTTGTTTGTGTGCAATATTTAGCGATAGTGCATTGTATTAATTGCTACGTACTACATCAACGTTGTGCTAAAAAAAGAGTGGCATATGTTTGTGCAAGCAAAAGAATATTGTGCAGATCTTTCCAAATTGCGGTATTGCATGCCACAGTTGATACAAGCAAAATATACATTATTGCAAGAAATAATTCCACCAGTAGCTAATAAAAAAAATGTATAACACTATCTTGAATATTTTAAAAGATGCGGTAATGGTTAATTTTATGAACCATTGTAATCACACAGCTGATGTGATCAACATTTTGAAATTATTTTCACTGTTTTTTTTGTCACAATTGGTCAATTAATGGAGTAAATAGAATTCTATTAGCAGGCAAAGAATCCCAGATGAGAAGTGTTGACAACATTTTTATGCAAGCACACAAATATTTATCTAGAAAAAATAAATAAATTTGTAACGATATTATAGTTTTCTTTAAATACATGTAAAATGTGAAAAAACCCTTACCTTTTATTTGTTATGAGAATGGTTGTTTTTTCATCTCTAATAATGTATATATATTTCTCTAGAAATTTACAGTCATTCGCATTACAACAACTTTGCTCGTAATGAATCTAACATTAGGAAAATTATTAACAGATCAGCTTGAATTTTTGTTATCATTTGTATCATCTTTATTCCTATGAATTTGATATAAATGATATTCAAGCCAGCTGTTGATTTTCCTTATAATACATCTATTTTCTATTAAAAAAATAAAAATAATAAATATTCCCGCTACAAAATATTTGAAAATTAGTTGCCTAAACAACCGTAGATGGCGGTAATAAGATACAAGTAGTTAACATTGGAGTTCCCCATCTCTATTATCTCTGATATATATACTAGTATAATGTTTGATACTACAAAGGTATGATTCACTATGTAAAGTAAAGTAATTAATATAACTCCATTTAAATAAATCCATCCAACTTCTGCTACCTTACCTTTTTTCTTTAATTTGATATACTTTAAAAATTAAATAACCTATTCAATAGAATCAAAACGTTGAGTTCCTTTGTAAACTTCTATCCGCGAAAGCTTGAGCTGATATTCCTAGTTAATTTTTTTATTTTCCCACAAATGCTTTTTGTCTTGTTCGATTTTGCCTCTGCATGAATTTGGGCTCTTGTTTATATAATGACTTGCTAACTTTCCATAACAATATATTGTTTTTATTATTATACAAACACCAATTCTACTGGTACTGATACAATATTATTTCGAATTTTAATCAAAATTTACTAGTACTTATAAAACCATAATTAATGTTACTTGAAGCCATAGTGAATTTATAAATTATTCATGTTTTAATCTCTCTATATTTTTAAAATAAGTATAGTCAAATTAATTACACAAGAGGCCTGTTCGTTTGAATTGCTAACTTTGGTAACTTTTGTCAAAAATAGCAAGTGTAGCAGATTAGAAACAGCAAATAGATCAGTTTCAGCGGATAAATCGATTTCAAACGACTGCTAAAGTACCGAGCCTACCGAACAGAACATTCACCTAAACAACACAATAACCTCAAAAACTATATTAACACTCTTGCGTTTGCGTATAACACGTGAGCGTTATGATCTGCTATTATTGCTCGACACTTGGAGCTTGAGCAAGTATAGCTTGCTACTTCTGCTATACAGCAATTTGCTGAATGCAAACGAACGAGTGTCGAAAACACCTGTCAGCAGCTACATTGCAAACGAACATACGGATATTGACAAAAGTGATATTGAGCAGTTCCACCAACGCAAACGAACAGGCCTAAGATTTAATGGCAATATTAAACTTCATACGCATATCAACTTCAATTTTTCAAATAGTTTGCTATGCAAAGATAGTTATTAATACAGCCTTATTGGTCATCTATACAATTACTTAATTACCTACTGTTAAGCGTAGATTTAACAATAATATAAGTACCAACAGTTGTCGCCAGATTGAGCTAACAATAGGTATGATTGACCAAAAATTTGCAAACTGTTATAACATATTTTGGTATTGCACCATGCTTGGTCTGAAACTTAATTTTAGTTTACTTTCGATTTTTGTAAAAGTAGATGAGCCTTTACAGTTGAGAAATCGCTATTGTAATTCTAGCTAAACTACCATTTTCGGCCACAGTACGCCAAAGGGTTAATAAAAGAAGTTGTTCAGAATGAAAAGTGAAGGCCGTGAAGGCGTTGTGTGAATTTTCAGAATGATCGATCATTGATCATATAACGTGTTCATAAACAGAGATATAGAGTAAAGAGAACGCTCATAAACCACTGCGCATCCAAATTTTGATGTACACCATATATCTATAAACTACTATATCGCGAAAGGATGCGGAAAAGTGA
>SMLS01070991.1:0-16686 GCA_004785975.1 Popillia japonica | reverse complement strand
AAGATATTGTGTGGTCCTAGGCCTTTTTGTTTGAAGAAATAATATGAAAAGAATGCGAGGAATAAATGGAATAAATTCTTCATTACATCATTTCATTTTCCTACGATCGAACATCAAATTTTTAGATAATATGGTAATTGTCATCATGGAGTCATTATCATTAACCAAAGGCTAAGATTATAGGTATTAGTACTCTTCATTGAAGAATTCTTGATATGATATAACGACCATCAAGTTACCTCTTTGCTAAACTATAATTCTATGGTTTTCTACCGTTGAACAAATTCATTCAATTGTGGAGGGTCCTAAGCATATTTGCTCGTTGGTCCTTATTTTCATGACCATTGTATATATCATCATGTCAGTTTTCTCGAAAGATTACTGATCATTGGCCATCTGGCAGAGCTAAACTGAACGTCTTTACCAATCCCCTAAAAAGGCTGGAAGCATGATCAGGAAAACATGAAATGAGAATTTTTTTTAAACTATAACATACGAAAAGTTTTTAGTATTATCTATTGACAACATTCTGATCAAATGTTTCCGGTATCTTCTTCATAATTTGAGACCTGCTACTATTTTGTAAAATTTGATAAGCCAGTAAAATTATTTTTGGATCGATGGAGGAGTCCAAAATCCGATTAGGTGATTACGTGACAAATGACGATAATAGTGTGATTATCTAAATAAAAGAATTGCCATATCGTTTTCTGTGTATATTCCTATGTGTAGATCTATTTTCGAGACAACTGATCCAAACGAGGCACACAACAACGCCATGATCAGAATGATTTATTCTCTATAACTCTGATCTGCAACCACCCATATTTCGATGTTAATAGTTAAGGAAATTGTATCATTTTGGGGAAATTGCAGCACTTGAAGCAATACACATCTTAAAGTTATTAAAATTTGGTATTAGTGTATGTTGGTAGCTACTGCCTGTTTGATAACTGTCACATGGAATCAGCCAACATCTAGGCTAAACATTTTTTTCTTATAATTGGTCCGACGTAATCTCGTCTGCCAAAGTTTTGTTTAAGCACTTCCCAGATGTCAACGTCTTAGCCTCCTACTTCGGAGACTGTGCTTTGAAATTTGCTACTTTTGAAACCCACTGGGCACCACAGTACACACAGGGCACAATTTCCCAATTTAAAGATGCGTAATTTATCTGAGCTTGGAAAGTTTGCAAGCCATCCCCATCATTCTTTATATGTCTACTCATAGAGCAAACGTCTACTTGGTCCTTAAAGTGTACTTTCCAGTTTGCTGTGTTAATAAAGGAAGTTCACACGTTTGTTTTACTTGATAATGATAGCGGTTAGACTGTTTACAGTAATTTTCATTAGAAAAAAAATCATCTGTCGAAGATTCTTTAGTTCTTCCCATCATGATTCCATTCGAATCATTCTTATTGCAGAAATCGTATTTGCATAGGAGTCACTACCTGTTGCAACTAACGTCAATCAAACCAGCTTGAAATGCTTATTAACTTCATAGCTTCCCAACAGAAAATATGTTAAGGAGCCCAGGCGGAAACAGGATCGTAAAATGATATGTTTAAATCTTATAACTGTTTTATTAGCGCCTGTATTGATAGAGGTGTTACATAAATGTAAGTAAAGTCGTAAAATATTATTGCCAGAGCGATATTCTTTAGGGGCGGCAGACTTACGACCTTCACTGCTATAAGGTGATATATCTCGTCGTTAAATCGAACAAATAAATCAATGCTGAATAAATAGACTTCTACATAAAGACTTGCGCGGTGTACTCAATTTGCATTCAATGCGGCATTATATAGTTAATAATTTTGTAACGAATGGGGATCGTAAGCTATACTTATGTGTATCTTTTTCTTATATTCAGGTCTTAAATTATTTATTACAAATGAATTGGAGTTGTCAAGATTATATTTTATTTACATATGTTTCTTAACTAAACATATGAGACGAGTATTTAAAAGAAACTTCAAACGGCCTTCATTAGTTAATTTAACACCAACTGAAAAAAATGACATAAATGTTCGTAGACCTTCAGGAGTTCATTATTTACCGATTATTATACGTTCCATGCGTTATTAACAGGAAGCCTGTAATTAATGCGCCTTTCGCAATTTCGCGGGGTATTATGTGGATGATAATTTGCGGTTGTGTACACCTTTTCGACAGTTAAAGTCAAAGTATGCATGCACCTCAATAACATCTTAAGAATATTTTTCCTGTTCCTTGAAAATGTTTTTCTTCAGTTTAATAACTTATTATTCACGATACAAACAAATAAGTACATAATTTCGTAATGATTGCAAGTCCCAGGTTGGCTTTAAGTGCGAATCTTGAGAATTTATGGCCAAGAAACAAAAGCTTTGCCTTAGCATAAATCTTCTCCACGGGAGCTTAAATTGATTTTAAAACAATGAGTTTGTTTCCTAAATACAAATTACCACTCGTAATATTCGCAATTTATTATGAACTAACTGTACCAACAGTTGTATTTCCAATTGGATTATTTAAGTGCAACTTAAAGTGATCATAAACTAACCACAAGTTTGTCTAAAAAAAAAACCTACCTTTAGTTGAATTATTTTATATTTAGAAGTGGCTTCTTAACAAATTAAGGACTGCAAAGAAATCTGTAAGATTCCTGAGACCGCAAGTTCTTGGACAATCTTCGTTCTTCCTAGGAACGTCTGATAAATTATTGTTAAAGACTTCCCAAAAAATGTCACCTTTTTTCTTCTCCAACCCTTTTCTGAAGCGGGCTGTTTCTAAAAGGGCAAGAAACTTGACGACGAAGGCCGCCAAAATACAATGCAACATGTCGAATTCTCTCTGACAAGGGGAACACCAGGATTGTCCGGCACGGATCTTGTTGTGTCTCAACTATGTTATAGAAGAAACTTTCCTGAGTACCCAGGTACGAGTTTTTATCCTAATCCGTCAAAGTTTCTGAGAAAAATCAACGGGGTTGTGCGCGTCCTATTTATACCGTTAATGTTAGTCACGGTGTAGGCAAGCGTGAGTAGCGTTGTGGACTGGATCTACGCCTACCACACTGGTAGCTGGCGTTCGATTCCTACCGATGATTTTTGTTTCAATCGTATTGTGCATAATAGAAGAAAACTCGCGAGAGGTCTTTATGTGTCAATTAACATTTGCACATTTAGATTCCGAGACGCAAATCCCATTCCAAAAGCTTCCCTTTCCTCTTCCACTAAACTTTGAAGTAAGTGAGAAATTCTAATTGTTGCAATCTTTGTTCGTTATTCAACTCAATTGTATTCTAATCAAATGATTGCTTCCATTGGCAATATCGACTTCTTTCCAACTACCATGAAACAATGATGGAGGTCAATCAGCTTGGCGACACATGCAATGCCTGTATTACTCGTATTGGGACGTGGACTATATAAATCAGTTTTATGTCCACCACATTCACAAGCTTGCTTGAATTATTTTGCACCAAACCTTCATTCATGACCAGAAAAAAACCATTCTTCTGGCTAGTGGACCTAGAATGAGCAAGAAATTGCTTTCAGCTGTGAAAAAATAGAAGACAGGTACTAACCAACTCATCGTGAAGGCTATCAAACAACCGACGGGCTTCTCTAGCTAAAAGCTTAAAGATTCTTTCAGATGCTGAGCATATAAAAGCAGATGGATATATGTATGTATTTTCTTTTTTTTTGTTTTATGGAGATTGTGGCGACTTCTAAAGCAGCTATTGCTGTGTAGTTTTGACTTACGTAAATGTGTAGATGGCTTTGAGGCGACAATATGTACATTGAAGTAATTAATGCTTTTTCATAAATTGTATTTCAATAAGCGAATAATAGCTCTAGTACTAGCTGATGCCACTAGGTATTCGTGAATGGATTAGCAGATGTTCAGTTCTGCATTGTTTCTACAATCATGACTACTGAACGGTTCTTGAATGTCAGTATAGAAACAGTGTAGTAATTGTGACCGCCTTATACAGCATGTCCATATCGAGAGATTATTCTAATATACTACATACGAGGGGCGTTTGATAATTAACTTGGTTCACACACTAATAGAGGGCGCAAATGTAATCTATATACAGTACAATTTGCTTATAACGTCATCAGTTATAGCGTCAACTCGGACATAGAGCCATAACGGTCTTATGCTCGGTTTCTGAAACGTCAAGCAGCAGTTATCTGCTCAGGATCTGGTGATTTAACAAAGACAGTCCTTGTTAAATTGCCAGATACCAAACAAATAACTGCTATTTCACGTTTCAGAAACCGGGCATTAGTCTCTAAAATTACTTATAATAGACAACGTAAAAACAGTGCATATGGCGGCATCAAATTCTGGCGATGCTCGCGTTTAACGTCAATTGAAATATATAAACAGGGAAATTCCTTAGGGTATTATCGGCATTTTATAGAGGTACTTTGTAGGAAATAATAACCTCAGTTCTTAGAAGTCATAAACAGCCTAACAATAAATATCTAACTATTTGACTGAAAAATGCAATCTATAAACTGCTGTGTTAATTAAGTGGTTTTCTCAATTTCCAAGTGAAAATTTGCCAATAAACGGGCTACTACTTATGGAAAAGGTCGAAAAATCCGGATATTCAAACTTTAACTGTTCTGGAGGGTGGCCTGATCCTTTTAAGCTTCAACATGGAATACGCCTTGTAAAAATTAGTGGTAATGCAAAAAGTGTCAGTCAATGTTCAAGAAACACAGAAGTGGTTAACGAATGTGTGGCCAAAGTTGCGAGAAGGATATAACGGATATGAAGACATTTTTAACGCTGATGAAACAGGATTTTCTATAAGCTTTTGCCGGATACGACACTCAAATACAAAAAGAGAAAATCCATAAGAGGAAAACTAGCTAAAAAAAGGCTAACAGTGCTTGTATGCGCAAATATGACAGGTACAGAAAAAAGAAAACTCATAGTAAATGGAAAATTAAACAATCCACGATGTTTTAAAAATATTAAAACATTACCTGTAACCTATCATGCAAACAAAAAGTTCAGAAATTTTTAAAGACGAGTTACGAGAATGGGGCAAAGCTAATTGGAAAACAACGAAACGTGTTGTTACATATTACATCATTTAAAGAATATAACATTAGGATTTTTTACTACAAACTGTACAAGTTAGTTGCATCAACTGGATAAAGGAATAATACGTAGCCTAAAATGTTATTATCGAAGACGTGTTTCTAAAAAATACTATTTTGGAGATGGATCATCAAAGAAGTTCAAAAACTTCGATTTTGGACGCTATAGAAAATTTAGCAAAAGCTTGAATGAGGTTACTACAACAACAATTGCGAACTGCTTTCGACATGCCAAATTTGTCAACAAAAGAAATCAGTGCAGACGAAGATGATGAATTAAACATACCTCCAACTCCTAAAAAGGTGGCAAAATTTTGGTAAGTACAACAGAATGTCAGTTGGATACGTTTGAAGTGGAAGACTGTACGACTATTGATCATGATTTGATTATATTTGACGTTTACTCTGATGCTGATATAGTAAATTTATATGGGAATAGTACTAGTGAATTGGAAAATCCGAATGACGAAGAGGACGACTAATGTTGTAATTTAGAAATTGCGGCTCCAACAAATCAAGAAGTGCCTGATGCAGAAGGTGTGATAAACACATTTTTAGATACCGTAAAACAGCTCAAATCCTGGACAATTTTCATCCGTTATAATGGGAGATTGGCAGACTTTTCTAGCGTGAAAAATGTTCACAAACCACAATTACAGACCTTTTTAAAACAAATATCCGATAATAGGCCTGTTCTACTTATGCGTGCATTTACCATAATATTTACCGTATAATAGTGGAAAATAGGTAATAAAGCATGTTGCGTGTCGGACTAGTTATTTAAATTTTTTTTTCAAATTACACTTGTCGCAACTCGCCTACAGCGTCACTAGATTACACTATCAAAAAACTGTCGGTTTCGATGATGACGCTATACCCGAGTACTACTAATTATATGTACAGTCATAAGGTGTCATTCCTATGAGTTATTTTCTGGTCATTTTGACAGCAATTCGTTGTATGACAGTAACTTAAACAGAAGTGTTTCGAGAAATAGCGAAAAATGTATAGAGTTGGAATTCGTGGTGTGATTCAGTTCTTTTATCTGGAAGAGAAAACAGCGAAAAAAATTCAAGAGAGGATTTTATCTACATTGGGTGACCCATGCCCTTCTTCTGAGTATGTTTGACTCTGGGTGAATGACTTTAAGCGTGGCAGAACAAACATTAAAGATGCACTACGCCCTGTAGCCCCAAAATCAGTTGTAACACTCGATATTATCGATAAAATCCATGATTTGATTTTAGCCGATAGACGAGTGAAAGCGCGCGAGTTAGCAGAAGCCACAGGCATCTCAACTGAGCAAATTTACTTCGTTTTGCATAAAGGCTCGCACATGCAAAAACTGTGCATAAGAAAGGTGCCGCGTTTATTTACTCAAGAGCGACTTCGTATGCGAATATTTGCCGACAATTTCTAAAATTTTAGCGAAATGCGTTCCATCCGCTAGAAAAGTAATGGCATCAGTTTTTTGAGACGCATGGGGAATTCTCCTAATTGACTGCCTTGAAAAGGAAAGAACCATTATCGGAGAATATTATGTATCACTTGTAAATCGGTTAAAGGCGGCAAAAAAACAGATTGGCCAAGAAAAAGGTGCTGTTTCGCCCTCGTGCATTAAAGCCCTGTCGCTCAGCAAAAATTGGCCGAGCGACGTATTCACCAGATCTAGTTCCATCGGACTACCATCTATTCCCGAAACTAAAGACTTTTCTGGCAGGGTTAATAATTTAATATTTTGAAAGCATCCATATTTCCAAAACATTTCCGTGAAGGAATCGCGAAGCTGGAGAAATGTTGGGGCAAGTGCGTTGAACTTCAAGGGGACTATGTCGAAAAATAAAGTACGTTGCAAAACTCAAATACTTAGCTCATTCCGATTCCATTTTTGTGCAACATTTACATCAGGAATCTGCATATCTGGAAGGTTCCCTGTTGAAAAACTAAACCTTCTAAATACTGAGAATAAAATAATTCATGTCAACCCTGAAACACGAACAAAATACGGGTATGCACCTAACCCAGCAATTATGTCTAAATAATATCTGTTCCTACAATACAATTATAACTTCACGCTAATAGCACCTCCCAAAATGTGTGCGCACCCACCTATAGGCATGTATGTACATATGTGTATGTATATTTATTCGTTTCGTCTTATATTACACTATTCAAAAGAATCATTGAAAACCAATACCACGAACTGGTTAATATCAAATTAATTTCGGTATTGTACGCATTTTAATCCATCACGCGCCAAGGTCTTCATCGCGTATAAATATGGAAACGTCTCCGAAATTATGCGTTTCGTTTTGGAAATCAAAAGATTGCGCCTATTATTTAGCTAGTAAACAATCCGTCAACCTTTTCTCCTCTCGACTACATATACCATAATAACATGCATTTAGCGTTGGTTTAGTGGGCGAAATTATAGGATTCGTTGTATGCTTGTGTATCGCTGGAAAATGTGTATTCACCCGCCCATTTTTTTTTTATTTTCGTGGTCGTTATTCAATGATGATATGTACTACTTAAATAGGAATAGAATTTGTAATCTTTTTTCCCCAATAAAATACCGATTTTTTGTGTTAAAATATGTTGCCCCAATCGCCCCTCTGTGCTTGTCATTCGTCGCATTGTTAAGAAATTTGAAAACAATTTTACTCTTCACAATGTAAAAACACCAGTAAAACCGAAAGACCAGAACTGTTGAGATTATTGCTGCTGCAAGAGCTAGTGTTGCAGGCGATCCAAATTTATCAATTCCTCGTCGTGCTCAGTGTTAGGACTTAAAAAAACAACAACTTGGCAAATTTTGCCAAAAGATTTATATCTACACCCGTATAAGATTGTTTTAACCCAAGAACTTAAGGCACTGGACCATCGTCGGCCCCGCGAATTTGCTGCTTGGAGTTTAGAACGATTTGAAAGGGATCACAATTTTGCGGAAGAAATTATCTTTTCAGATAAAGCTCGTTTTTGATTAAGTGGTTACGTAAATAAGCATAATTGCCGTTTTTCGTGTGAAAACAATCCACAACATTCACGACAACCCTTTTCATCCCCCTGAAGGTAACTGTATGGTGTGGTTTATGATAAGGTGGTATCGTTGGACCATTTTTTTTTCCAAAATGAGGTTGGAGATTCAGTTACAGTGAACGGTGAACGATACCGACAGATGTTGACAATTTTTTATGGTCAAATTTGGATGCGCTCGATTTAGAAGATATGTGGTTCCATCAAGACGGCGCTACATGTCACACTGCTCATGAAACTATCGCCATACTGCAAGAAAAGTTTGGAGGAAAAATAATTTCAAGGAATTTCTGTTTCCTGGCCTCCAAGGAGTTGTGATTTGTCTCCTTTATAGATTACCTTTTGTGGGGTTATTTAAAATCTACGGTTTATGCAAATAGATCACAAACAAGTGATGGACATTTAAATGAGGTGCTTTTCAAAACATAAACGTTATTAATTATACCTTCAGATAATACAAAAAGTGTGGTTATATCTGAAATCATTTCTATTTTATTTTATTTTAAAATCATAGGTATCTTCTTATTGGAAAACCGTTTACAATGAACGAACTCGTTTATTTCTCACAATCAAGCTATGATTTTTAATTTGCACGGCTACTGAAATAATCAACGTTAATCATACTACTATTTCTATTACTAGGAAACTTATTCTTCTGTAACGTTTTTTTTTAAATCTCCATAACGATATAGGTTTTCATCCGTTCGATTATATCTACGATGATTACTATCTTATTATCGTTATTATTGTTGCTGCAGTGAAAGCTTCACTATTCAGTGAAAGTGTCAATCGGCCAAGTTCCATTTTCATTGTTGTATGCAGCTATGTCGCATTTGTAGAATCTTTATGTAGAAATCTCGGACAATAAGCAAGCTAATATTTGATATTTACGTCGGATTGTTAGAAGATTTAAGAATAGTAACTTTTCAATACATGTATCAATTATTTTTTCGATAAATTATGTTACCGCAATATTGTGGTTGTATCAATATCCAATTAGACAAGTTGAAAGTTTAGGCGAAAGTAATAAATACTGTTGATTCTGATATTAAAATCATGTAAAAAATTATATGTCAGTGGCGATCTAAAAGACGAAGTTGTGGATGTCCTACATCAATTTCAAAGCAAGTACGAGGCGTGTCCGAAAAGTAACATTTTTTTCAAAACAAAATTTATTTAGAAAACTAAAACTATTTTTGTAATTGCCACCAGTTTCCCGCCATTCCATATGTCATTACATTTTCACCAAAAATCTCGACAAATTGACGATGAATTTCAGCTAACAGAATACAAAAAAACAGTTCTTATACGTCCAAAAAGTCACACCAAAACAGCACAGTTTAAGAGGTCGTAAAATCATCCACCTACTCCCTAAATGCTAATGTCATTGAATCAAAAACGGACAAAGGGACGGGTGCAGGGGTATTCGGGCAGGGAATTAAAAACTCGGATCCAATGAGAACGTACACTAGCATCGTTCAAGTAGAGATAAATACAATTGGAAAATGTGCTTAAATTAACTATCAAAAGCACAGCATTGCTATAGGTATTTTCTCCGATAGTCAAGAAACCATAATGCCACTGAGTTCTACCATCATCAACTCAAAATTAGTCTGGGAATGCCTTGAACAAGTAAATAACCTAGACAGACGAAATAGAGTTGTACTATGCTGAGCACTAAAACACACCGCAAAGGTAACTTATTAGCAAAGAAGCAGCTATAATCTCAAAGACAAGAAGGAGCACCTCAGAGTATTCGTCTGAGAAAATCTTCCTAAGTTGAGTCTTTACAAGGTATTCCTTAAAAAAAAAACTTCAACAAGGAGAGAGCAAAAGCCATACTAGAATTACTCAAAAAAAGACTACGTCTCCTCATGGGGCATTGCCACTTTAAGAAATACCTGGCAAGAATAGTTCTGAAACAGAATAACAAATATATTATATAAACTATCTTAATTATTAACGATATGATATCAAAATACTAATTTATATTTTAAATATTAAATGTGCATTATTTAAACTAAAAGAAATTATGATATTACCAACCAAAATTTAACAATATTAAAGAAATCACATAAAAATTAGGGTACTTATCGAGTCTTTCTGGCTAAGTGCTTCATTTGATAATACGAGTCATCAATCATTAGTATATGTATTTTTATGACCTTTTTGTGTATAAAGGTTTTGGAATAAATTTGATCTTTATTCGAGTTAGAGTGTTGTAATTGACCTAGAAGTGAAAAAAAATCAGGAAAATATAATTTGATAATATCGCAAACGAAAGGTATCGTAACCCTCAATATTCTTAACTGTAGCCTTCGCTAGGATTTTCAGAGACTAAAACTTGTTACGAGCCAGTTAAGATAACCCAACGAACGTTGAGTGAGATCAAGGTAACCCAAAGAGCCTAAAATACCATAAAAAATCAAAAATATAACCTAAGTCATGAAAATACAGTAACAAATAACCTGCAGATGTAAAACGGCTCAACGAAATCAATTCTGTGATTTAAATTAATCGATCAAACTGAGGGCCTACTATGAGCACATGTCTGTCTCGAATTGTAAGGTAAAATTTCCCAAAATGGAGAAAAATCGCTACATTACCAAAAATATGTCCAATCCCAACCAAAAGATGATTCTAAAAGGGTTTCTTTCCACCCACAGCAACTAAACGAAAAACACGTGTTGCTTTAGGAAGCCGACTATCTAAAGTGAAATGTAAAATGACAGAATGGAGACAAGGGAATGGTAACCAGAAGTACCAACCAAAGAAAACAAAAATTGCCGAATTCATATGCACCGATAATAAATATTCAAACTCCAAGGGTAAGAAAAATAATAAAGTTAAGACTTTATAAACTAGATGGCGCAAGAAGTACCAAAAATGATAAAAATAATCATTTATCCATACTTGACATCAAACTTCACCGTAATTACAAAAGATTGTACCAACCATCTCGGCAAAGACGTGATACACGAAAGAGATATACCTTCTCTGAAACCATCAGAGTTATTGCAGTTTATTAGAAATTTAGCAAACTTTTGATACGATAAAAATCCCTATAACGTATGATTGTCGAATAAACAATAATTGGTAGGTGGTCATACTCAATCTGGTTTGGCCTCGTAACAATCTTAGAAATCTCTTGTGCTATATAACTGTTTTCTTTCATTTTTTTTGGGCTTTCGAAAAAAATGCCAAACAACATTTCTGAATTTCAATTTTTGGGATCTGCAGCCATCTCCTCCAAATTATCCAATTAGTGATGAATGAATGATGAGGCTTTTGCGTCGTTCCTAAGGTTTTCTTGATGGAACCCAGTTCACAGAGTTATGAAAAATTCATAAAGAGAGATGTACAAGAAATTAAAAAACATTTGTATAGTATTTTATTTTGGTAAACTCTAAATCTATTACTTGTTTTCAATGGGAATGGTCAGAAGCATTTGAAATGTGGTTAAATTTAGTGACATTGCACGAATGACAATTTTGGCTACCACCAAAACAAACACTTATGTATGTCTCTGTATAAAGAACAAGTCACTTTGCTAAAATCTTAATTACCAGAATTAATTAAAAACGTAACAATGCCCCATTAAGCTATGTGTCACAATAGTATCTAGATGTTTATGTTTATTTAAAATTAATCAACCCAGTACTTTCCAAGTTGCATTTGGAACTCCCTTTCATACGTTGGGAGAAAGAATACAAATTGTTAATTTCATATGACATCAAATTGAAATTCTGGTAGGTGTTTTAGATTTCTCAAGAAAACTAATTTCCCATGTTTCATACGAAGAAAACATGCATTTTGGTAGGTCATCATTTTTCGGAAATTGATATTTTAAGATATTAATTTGAGACAGCAGCCAAAACGACAAATTTAGCTGCTACCTAATCTACACAATAAAGCCATAATTAATTCTAAAAAATTAATCTAAGCTAGCTTATAGGGCCTTCTTGATTTAATTGGGTTAAGCATACGGCTATAATATTTTTTATTTTCCCCAGTGTAATTATCTCGGCCAATTGTGTGAGAAAATAGACTTGACCGGTAGTTCTAAGCAAAGAGTCCTTTTTCTGATTTAGAGTTTGTGCGAATGTCAACTATTTCGCCGAATTACATGTATAAACTGCAGATATTAAAGATGTCAAAAAAAACACCGAGCCCGCTAATGCCTAGTTCTTACTTAATTTGAAACGACAAATCGAAAAATACAATTAATATAAATCTACTGTATAACTAGACTAAGCTACAAGTAAAATTGTTTGGATGGTTGCCAACTGCAAATGGCAAGTTCACGTAAGTTCAAGCACGTTTCAGTAATAGAATATACATAAATCTAACTAAAAATATAGATACCCTATAATTCATAATAGATATTTTTATTAGCGCGTGGCACTTTATGCCTTTCTATTCTGATCCCTTGAAACTTCTCAGTCTTAGCAACGTCATACCACATTTTATGTCCTGTATATGTATTTTTAATATCATTCAGTCTCTTCTTATTTTTCTCATACCAGTTTAAAGATGTACCGTTCCTTTTTCCATTCATTATTCTCCGTTTTACCATACTAGGCGAATTTTATGCGGAGCAATTTATTATTTTATACGATTATTTATCATAATTGGTGCACAGTTGTACATAAATCGATGTACCTATTCAAGAAATATTTTAAACTGGTTTGTGGAATATTTTAATTGAAACAGTTATTGGTGTAAGTGGACGTATCCAAGCATGAGTATTAATGATGTTTCTCAATGTATTGATATGATGGACTTAATCCACCTTTTCTTTTTCAATAATTTGAATTTGCAATAAATCTAATTTACCTTAATTGCTAACCAATTATGTGCATGCTTTTAATGCGTACGCAGTTTTTGCAGGAGTTTTACCAATTTTAGAATGAAGCTTGAATATATTTCATCATCATCGTCTGCTTAGGAAATTTATGAAGAACGGGACTTCCCTTTAAAGCGTTCTTTTTCTAAGGTAGAATGTGAGGTAGAATGCATAATATATGCGGTTTCCATTTCTGTAAATGGAATTGAATTGAAGTCAGTTATATTTGTAGTAACATTGATGCATGAACTCGAGGAAACTAAAGTTCCCTTATTGTTCTTTTTTGTATTAGATGAGATGAAGAAAATTGTGGGATAGACAGTTACTGCTGTTTGCCACGTATAGCTAGTATTGCAACTAACAACAACGTATATTCAAATGAAAACATTTTTTTTATGTTTCTTATAAAATACAAGAATAGTAATTATAAAAACATAGAACGGAATAATTACTATTTTGTTATTCTTGAAAGTAACCGCCTTTGGACAGTATATTTTTTTGCAAATATGTGGCAATCATGAGACTAGGTTTTGAAGGATATCTACTAGTATAGTTTGCCAGGCATTCACTAATTGCTCCCAGAATAGCTTCTGGGATGTTGGACAGTGGTGTCATATATTTCTGTCTAACTCATCCCACAACAACTCCATAGGATTAATGTCGGTAGATTGCGGCAAATTGATGAGAACACCTTCTCTTTTTTTTTGCTAGCAAATAATTTTTGCAAAGTCGGGAGGTATGCTTGGGATCATTGTCCTGTTGCAAGTAAAACCCCTCACCAACTAATATTGCTCTCGAAGGAATAGGTAGTGCTCCAAAATGTCTCGATAATTGTTTTTTCAAAATCCCTTCAATTCGATGCAGATCTTCGACGCCATTAAAGGAAAATGGACCCCAAACTAGCACAGGACCACCTCTATGCTTAACAGTTGGTGCAACACATTCCGGCAGCATCCTTTCACCACCTCTTCTTCTAACAAAAGTGCGTTGATTAGTACCAAAGACTTGAAATTTGCTTTCGTCCGTTCATAGCACCTTTGACCACATATTCATGTCCCAATCCAAGTAATGTCCAAGTAATGGCTTTCTGGCGCCTATTCGACCGTGCAATCCAGCTTCGTTAACCGCCTCTTCACTGTTGTGAACGGCACAATTCTTGCGCGGCCTTCATTTAACTGTGCACAAATTTCTGGAGCTGTTAGGCGTCTGTTTCGTTTAGAAGTCAATTTAATTCTTAAATCCTCATTCGGTGTAGTCACTTTGGGTCTTCCGGAACGTCTTCGTGGTGCTGTGGTTCCGGTTGTCTGATAACGTTTCACCATAACTTGCACTTCCCGATAAGTTCATTTAAGTTTGTGTGCTATTATTCGTAAGGAATTGTTTTCTATAATGCAGAGTTATTATGGCAGTGCGTGTTACAGGACTTAGTTCTCTTCGTTTTGACATGATATACCTTCTTTCTTATTTTTATTTATAAGCGCACGCTTAACGACCTTCTCATACAATTTCTAAATGTAAACTAATATTTTCCACATGATAGAGGGCGAAATACTATCCTAATTGCATAAATGTTCCACAATAGCACCCCTATTACATGCACAATACAATACAAACCAACACAGATCAAAAGAGCGAGTAATTCTACCGGTAGACCAGGGATCCCTCATTTATGGTCGCTAGTGTATATCTTCTGTCTAAAGCAATTTTTTCTTGCAAAGTTATATGAGTTTCATGGTTATCAATAAATCAATCAATTGTTTGCTTTTTTGACATGGCAAAGATCTACGAATAACTCCTGTTGGAATAGCCTTCCAACAGTATAATATGAACCAATTTTTGGCGATCTACCCTCGTTCTTCTTCGACTTCCTTGAAAATTTTCAATTCAATACCTTGACCTCTTCCTGGCTTCACACCTCACGCTAATTCAGTGTTTTGGAAAAACAATCAATTAGAACCATTTCAAGTCTTCAAAGCAAATTCTCAAATTATACGTTTTAAAACACTACCACAATCTTGAACAAGACTTAAGCGTTATCCCCATCAAACTGTCCGTGAAAAGTATCGAAATTCACAAGCTTAGACGATTGTCAAAACAACCCAAGTCATTGATAGCAATCGAAATCCTAATGAGTCAGGATATTGTCAGCTTGAAGAGCTGATTGTATGCGATATGAAGGGTTAGGGTCAAATCATTCAGTCTTGAAGAAAAGAAGGAGACATCAACACTCTACCGAGACTACTTAGATACTATTGTTGGAAAATCCGTTATATTGTGCAGTTCTCTTGCAAGCGACCGTAAGACAAGATGTGGGGAAAAAAAGAGCAATTCTACAACGTAATGTTCATATTTACATTTTGCAATAAATCTTATTATAAATCGTTGTTTATATTACCGAGCAACGGCAGTGCAATATTCAATTACGAATATAAATAATGTTAAACGGGATATGCAAACAATTATATAAATAGCTGTGTAAACGCCTATATGCAATTTATTTTTACTACTGCTGGGTAATAGAATGCCAGTTGTATATGACGCTAAATTACACAATGTTTTTATCCTGTTCTACGTTACGATTTCATAAAACGACAGATATGGCTAGTCTGTAGATTTTTTTAAATCCTTTTTTACTTTTAATCGATCATGTAAACGTAATAAAATACGCAAGGACATGCATTATTCATTACCCACAATTCGTTGTTTTCGCAAAGGCAAAACTTCCATATAATACGCTTAGATCTCACAAGCAGATAAAGTGAACAATACGAAAACATTACACTTTTGGGCGACGGTGTCGATGGCGGTATGTTTATCTTTCTTGCGGAATCGAACCGTAACTCAGTAATTGGTCTGTTATAGAAGAGAGAATATTGAACTTTGATGTACGTTTTTGGTAAAAACGAATGCTTCTGTTGTATATGATTTCCATTGTTACCAGTTTCAAAACTATAGGAAATTAACATTTTTACGTTTAGTCTCCGCACTTAATCATAATTCTATTTCCCTTCTATTCGTACTCTGTCTAACGTTTTTTCTTTTACTTTAGATCGTTACGTCACCTAGAGCCCACAACCATTATTTCCCAAACGATAGAAGCCCGCAGCTTTACTACAAGGCTGTAGTAGATAGTTTTGACACCTATTACAGCTTACGAAACATCAACAGTTGCGCAGGCCCACAATATGGCCAAATGCCCCTCTAGGCGGCGAAAAGTCAAAAAAAAAACAAGTTTTTAGTTGGGACCTTTTTGGTATTGGGTTGGCTAAAAGAATGTCTTAGGAGATGAAAAATGTTCATTGTAAGGTCCCTTGCTTGAAATGCAATGAAATTTTTCAAACAAAATGGATATGATTGAGTGAAATCTTTTTCATCTTGATTGAAAGCCGGTAGTGGAACTTCAAACGATCGCTTGAGGTTTTTTTGAAAACTGCAAAAAAGCTGCAAAAATAACAGGAATTGACGAAGATATGTATCGATTTTATATTATATTACAAATTATTGCATGTGGTCATGCTATTAATGAAAATAATTTTCGGCAGCATGCAGTAAACTTAGCTAAAGATATTGTACAACAATATCCCTGGTATTGCATGCCGAAGAAGCACAAAAAGTCTGCAATTAGATTTTTTGAAATCTATTGCGAGAATTTGATTTTTAATATGTAGCATTTGATGCTCAAATTTCCAAAAAAAAA
>SMLS01070990.1:0-31764 GCA_004785975.1 Popillia japonica | reverse complement strand
AGCTTATTTGTAAGCGAAACTCGCTGTGGACTTACATATGTCCTGTCCCCTGCCTTAGTATTTCTCTGACACAGTGATGGATAGCAACTGCTTCTGCCTAAAAAACTTCAGCTTCCTTTAATTTCAGTTGATTTAAGCGCGAGTATTCCGGCTGTTACACTTTGGTCTGTTTTCGAACCGTCTGGTACTAGTGCAGCGTGGCTCTGGCGGAAGACCGTCTACCTATTTTTTCGTTCTGGTATTATAATTTTACATCTTTAATTGAAGTTGCATTTTGGAATCATGATGTCTGTAGGTAGACGTGTTACCTCTACGGGTTTTAGTTTATCAACTTATTCTGTATCAACCTGTATGTACCAAACCTTACTTCTCTTTATATATATGTAGTGGTAGCCTTTACAGTAAGTCTTCCACGGCCAATGTTGGAGTAGTTCTCATAGTTCCCGTGAAGCAAAAGCACGGTAGCCGTTTAGTAGCCTTATTACTAATCACAGCAAGTGTGGTTCGGTAGCACTGGCGTAACTACATCGGCTTTACCGAAATAAAAATAGGCGTTATTTAGAGAAACTTTATACTAGAATTAATGTACCCCATCGTGTAAGAATTGGTTGGGGCGGTTCCAGTATGCCAGTACATTTTGAATGGAATAGCTTAATCCGTTTCGACACTTAACAAAAATCGCTTTCGCCTGTCCTATTAAATGATCCACATCGGGATATTTTCCTATAGCGTTTGCTAGAAGATGTAAAGCATGAAGCAGACATGTTATGTGTAGCAGATAAAGGTTGAACAGCTCTGTGTGAGCATACGGCGGCATCGCTAACCATTATTACCAATTGTTGTGGTAAAATTTCAAAATACATATATTGCTTCGCTGCTACATTCTTGCAGTGTTTTACAGATTAGTAAGTAAGAATGTGAGGGTCTTTTCGAGGTCAATATCCGCACTAGAATATACACAATTCAATTTCTTTAAGTATTTGTAATTTCATCCACAGTTAGCCACAGTTTTTCATTCTTTACTGCCCTCTTTACATAATTGACCATTTATAGCGCACTGACAGTAAATGATTACGGAATGTACAACATAACAACATAACAAATTTCTTTCGCATACTAAACACCACACCTCAGACCCTTTATAGGTTAAATCAGGGAACTGCCATAAAAATTTGTTTACCTTATTAGCAAACAAACACGTTGAAGCATTTTCACGGACTTTCGACATTTTAAACGCTTTGCAACCGAATTATAGGCACGCGTACTTGCATACAAGATCATGCAACAATACTGTACGCAGGGGATGAAATCTTAAATATCCCGAAATGAAACTGTCATGGCGGACAAATTCTCCCAAATGATATGTTTCTCGCAAAAGGGCGCACGTAAAATTCTTAGTTCGTTTGATTTGAATACTTATGCGTGGCGTTTACATAGCACGTGGCACGTTCATTTGATGTCCACTTGTTCATGAGTGTTGACGTTGTAGGTTGGAATTGATTTTTATACTTTTTGTAGTTTCTCAGTTTTATAAACCGATATTGCTAGATATGATTTTTCATTTATTACACAAACGTTTACTTGTTGGGTAACAAAGCTTTGTTTACATAGAAACTAATATTTACGAATATGTATTCCAATATTTTATTGTATTACACTAAATAAGTATATTTTGAATTATGGCGCGAAAAGTTCTTCCGGACGAAATATACTTTTGTAGATGGCGGGTTTGTAGCTGTTTCGTTTCAATATTAGGGAGATTTCATTTTATCCTGATGAGGTGGTTTTTATCTATGACTGTACGATGAATCCCTTCAACTTTCACTACATACATACTCATACTATAGGCGCCCGCCGTTAAGGTCGCTCCCCCCTAGTTTAAAATTTAAAACCTAATTTTGATATATGATCACTTCTACAATATGTCTATATTTTTCAATTATAAATATTAACCGGTAGCTTGATTGGTGAAAACATACAAACACTGAAATTCTTTTGCAGGAAATGTGTGATTGCCATAATTGGGATCGCTTCATACTAAATATGTACCTATATATATGTAAGTGCACCAGCTTAGTATATTGATCCTCATGTATCGGAATATTTCAACTAAAACAAAATTTTAACACTTACCTTAAAGTTGATCTCCATGTCCCAAACGGTAAAGTAATCAAACAAAAGAGTGGGGCACAGGTTCAAATATAATTTTTACCTAACATTTCATAACTTTATTTCATCATTAGGAGTAAGTAACAAATTCAAAATATAAATTAAAATATAACTTCTTCATATTGAACTACTATATTGAACTGCTATTACAAATCAAATTAACTTTCTGTAATCGTAAACGAACTAATATTTAATCAACCTCAATTACTTTCCGTATTTACTTCTACTTCACATTTCTATATATGAATCATAAATTAATAAATAAATTGTAACACTACATTTAAAAATTAAAACAACGTTTCCACATTCAAATAATTTTTATATTGACATGTTCATAATTAAAAATTAAGATATACAGCCACCTACTAAGACATTAAAAAGTTTTCAATACATATTTGTTCTGTATATATATATATAGTTTGTTATTATATACATTTCTAAAAAGCAATGTGAATTAAACATCTCTGATTCTTATTTACAAACCAACAGCGCACGCCTCTCCATATACAATTACTATATTATTATACTCATAATTACTACAAACATACTCCAATATAATCAATTGATCTGACTAATATCTCATACACTAAAGTTACGGTTTAAGGTTCATCGGATCCACCACTAGGTCTAGTTATCGGCCGATCCGCAGTTTGACTAGCCACGGCTGTAGTGGATGGTATCGGCGAAGTTTGTGCCCCAAAGGACTCAACAGATGCCGGCGTCGTTTGACTTGTTTGGCTAGAAGTAATAGGCTGTGCAGATGTACCCACCGTAGACATAGCAGTCGTTGAGGTGGATGTTGTAGCCTGAGTGACGGTGTTCGAAGTTTGTGTTGTAGCTGAGGATCTCACGGCTGAAACTAACTGCGTAAAACGTACTGCTAATGGATTAGATAAACCTAAAGGTATAAGTCTAGCTTCACGATTGGTAGTCTGTCTAATTAACTGTTGTAACTGGGCCTGTTGAAGGATTGCCGGCAACTCGTAGTGATGGAAAAAGTAGACCATAGAATGCTAAAACAAAATCAGAAATAGTAGTTAATTAATTAGTTACTTGGATTTATGTACTTCATTATTTGCTTTTATTTTAAATGTATACCATAGTAAAAGCTTAATGACAGTGAAATAAATTGTTCTAACAAATAATCCCCATGTCGGTTATCATAGAACCGACCATACCCATATAGAAGTTATACCGCAAGAAAACTTACATTATTGATTATCATTCATGCACATTAATTGATCCTCCAAGAGAAAGTATACCTAATAGAAGTACTACTTTAGTGCATTTATTACTTGAAATCTATATCTATTTATCAATGTCATAATGACAGAACGCTAGTGTTAACTTGATATATCAAATCACAATAAAGTTCCACTTCAAATTTGGTATGCATACACGGCATACACACTGGACATTATATGTCATATTTGACAATTTCTTATTAAATAGTATCTTAATAGAAGTATAAAGAGATATTGTGGGAAGTGTAAAAATGTTATCTAGTTGTAATAGTATATTATGACACTAGTGCATAATCAAGCTTTTAAAGCACGAGTAACGAGTTTAAAGCCACGACGCGAAGCGAGTGCTTTGAAAGCTAATTATGCACTGTGTCATACGATATTTTTTAGTATAAATACAACAATAATTTTAACTAGAAGAAATCAAATCAATAATTTCAATAAATTTTATCGAGTGAGATGTGTCTCTATATTATGTCATTTGACATTTCACTTAATTATTAAACATTGTTGTATTAATAATGTCGACAGAAATTCAAAAACTAGCTGCTGAAGCTGAAATAAGTTTAATACCTGCAAAGTCCAAATAATAATTCAAATCAATCATCAATAATTCCAATACATATTATCGAGTGACATTTACCTATATGTCATTTGACATTTTCCGACATTTCACTGTACTATTAAACGCTTGGGATTGGCTGTTACCAAGCAACCTTTATACGCACGGCGTGCGATAAAAGCCCGATTATGCACGCTTATGGGTGTGTTTTGATTGGTTTATGATGCATGCATACTAAAAAATATAATTAATACCATTCATTATTGATGGAGTACAACGTTATACAAATATTACCCGCGGAAGCACTGAGAGGAATAAGTCCCTCGCCTAGAACCTTTTAACCCATTTTAATATAAATTAGGCCAAATTGGATTGAATGCCAAAACATTTCAATGTAACCTTCAAATTAATATAATGTTACTGATTTATTCATGCAACTTAATGATTTAGCATAAGTCTGCAGAAAAAACATTAATGATGCAGGACCGATTGTTTGATGAATACAACTTCTTCCAGAGTATCCTATCGAACCAACTAAGATTAACAAGTATTTACGTATGTATGTAACATATGTATATATCATAGTATCTAAATTTATTTCTTTCTTCAATTAGAGTCGTTTATAGAAATGACTTAATGTTTCCTAGCAAATTTATTAACAAATACCATGTGGCAGTGAGTACATTTAAGAAGTTTCTGGCCAAATGTAGAAACAAATCAATAATTTCAACTCGGCGAGAACAAATAAGCAACAACAGTTTTAAAGATAGAAGAGGTATCCCTGGAAGAATATGACGCCATAGTTCTTGTACAGTAAGATCAATCCTGTGGGTGTGACGTTTTACACTGTACACTGTTACTAAAATTGCTTTCTACGTAATAATAAATTTGTCAAAGCATTGACTACATTACTGTACTACCTTCAAATAGGACACCACCAAAAGACACTAATATGCAAACGCAGGCTACAAGTGTATTATTAATATTAAATAACATAGAGACACATGGACATATGTATTTCCTGAACAAGGATATTGTGAGGCAAGGCACGAGCAAATTTTGCAACATATTTGAGTTTCAATGCCAGGTCACCCTTCTAATACCGCATCAAAGGTTTACTACGAATTTTAGTACATATATGACCGCCTCTGTGGTATATCCTTTGATTCATATAGGACGCATGTAGAACAATAACTATACGAAAATTGTGCGCGGCACTAAGTTTCGTTTTCAAATCCGCTTTTCTAATTTCAAACCGAAATATCGCATATAACGAAATAAAAAAACCAAATAAATAGTTTCCACTTTTGTTATGATTAATAAATTGAAAAAATAATATTGTGGAAGATAATAGTAATCTATTGCATCCAATATAAAATTCTCTTCATGCTAATTAAACCACAATACAATTTCACGTTCAACGCGAAGCAGAGCTTTTATTACAAGATGACCTGTCAAGTTATTTATTAATCCACATTGTAAACGTATAAAACTTAAAATGTACACTGCGATAAAAAATTGCTTATGCTATGCTTATCGCTTTTGAACACCGCGACCAAATATTTTTCTAGGATTTATTAATGATAGTGGCGTTGTTGCTAGTAACGATTTATTTGTAACATTTTGCCACAATTACCAAATCTATACATCTGTAATTACTGTACGTATTTCTACACAAAAAAAATTATTTTTTCCAAACTGTAATAAACACAATTTGTTTGGATTCTTGCCCAAGAACAAAATCCGTCGCAGTTATTATCACATATTATTCTCCCATAAGCATTGTTTGTCCTGCAAGAAGATGATCGTTCAAATGTTTGTGGTTTCCTGTTCGATAATACTTTACCAATAGTAGCAATGTTTTATTTTAGCTCCTGCTTTATAATCTTTCTTGTTAATCCTGTTGCCGATATGGCCTTAAAAACGTTGTATTAAATCCAATTCTACCTAATATTTCGGTTTCCTGGTTTTCTTTTATAGTTAAACTTCAAATAATTCAGACCAATTAACGATATTTTCCAGATTCACTTGGGCCAGAGGTAATCAGTAGCTGTACAGTTCTAGTTTACAGAACTAGTTTACTGCTGATCACTCTGAAGATTTGTTTATGTCTATATTCCTCTTTAATAACTAAACTAGAATTAGTTGCATGACAATTGAATTTATTATTATATTTTGTTATGTATACTAAGCGAAATTTCTATAGTTCCATGTCATTTTGTAGTTCCCCTATAAATATTTAGCAACTGTAATAGTTGGGAATTATCTAGAATTTTATTTTTGAACATAATGAAATGGCAGAAATATTATTTTGTAAATATCACACTTCTTAGATAAGTAGGCGAATTACCTGTGATATAAACGTATAAATACGAGCGAAATTTGTATAGTTCCATAGTGATAGACAAACATTGTATGAAGTTAGGAATTGCCTGCCAGTGCAAAAACGCTTCTGAACACTTTAAAAAGTATATTCATTACTAAATATACACGGTGTCCAGAAAAATGCGGATAAACTCCGGGTAGAGCTATTCTCTATTGAATTCTGAGTCGATAATCTTAATTGAAAAAAATGGTATGGTTGTTCCTCAAAGCACAAGAGCAGCTCAAAGAAAGTATAAACTTGGCAACATCTAATCAGACAAATACGTTACAGTAATCATAACATCTATTTTGATTTACCCAGATTAGTAAAAGTATTATGTGAACTAAGGAGTTTATTAAAATTAATAGATATTAGTACAAAAACTTATAGGAGTTGCTCGCTAGCCATTTACGGAGAACCTTCTCTGATTTCCAGTTTCCTGCCTTAGGATTTTCGTCCACTTATAAATGAAAATTATGGCTATTAAAAATTAGGTCTCTCGTCAACAAACATTCCTCGCTCCAGAGAACATCCAATAAGAAGTTTGGTTCAAATTGGGTTCTCTCTAAAATACTATTGCAGAACGTTCTTCTGTGCACATTATCATTAATGTACATGCAAGGATTGTACTTTTCGTGCATGTAATGGACATGAAAGACTCTGATAGTATTAAATGTACTGTGGTTTTACTAGGAATATTCAGTTCCCGGCCTATTTGTCTTGTGCTGGACGTTGGATCTTTATGGACGTTCTCTAGGTCTGCCACTGTTGTGATATTTGGGTATAAATGTGCCAGTGATACAGTCTTTAGAATGTATTGGTAGATGGCTGACGCGGTTGTGGGTACCATACTTAGTAATCTGCTTTTGCCGCCTTTACATTGCCGTTGCAACATCCGAATACCATGCACATATTAGCGTATTCTCCATAACTAAACATTCTACACTTGTATCAATGGCCGCGTTCGTCAGACACAATCGCTAGGCAACTGTTAGCAACAATTCTGGTGAACGTTGACTTATGTCATTTTATGCTGCAAACGTGTTTAGCAAGCGGTCGCCATTTTTCCAAGCGTAAAAAGTTATGCTTATTGCTGCAAACGGTAATCACTATTTGAAATTACATGCAGTATATAGTATATATACATGGCAGTATAGATCGGTCACCAGATACCTATACAACTGTCAACATGTTCGTCAAACTAATCGCAAAACACGTTTGTCTGCTGTGGTCTGACGAACGCGCCCAATGACACAATACGTCGACTAATTTGACCATACAAATGTCATTTCAAAAAACGTAAAAAATCGATAGCTAGTGTTTAAAATCAAACAAGCAACCCTATTGTACCACGTTGTCATATGTACTTACTTTAGAAAAATGCCATTGAAGATATGTTAAAAAATGGAAAATATTGGTGTAATCGATTAGCTACGTATATGCAATTTGGACAATTACAATTTCAAATTTGACCATAATGATTTTTCATTGGCAAATTTTACGAATTCCTCTAAATTTTAGTTACATTTTGGGATTTGATAACCTTGGCTAGCTAAAGGAAGGACCGTACACCTTTTTCGAAATAAGATTATCGACTCAGAGTTGAACATAGAATCGCTCTACCTGGCGTTTATCCGCATTTTTGTGGACACGGTGTATATAATATTGAAGTATAAATATTAGTTAATAACAGTGCCGAGAAGTAAACTGCTTAACCGAGGACGAAAATACAAAAATAAATTGTTATAAAGAGATGACGTGTTCAAACGGAGCAATAGCCAAGAAATTGGCCCGATCCCATCACCTCGTCAATAATTTTATAAGTTTAGATAATTCCTACGGCAAATATCGTCCTAAAGGAACGAATAAAAAACTTACGCGCAGACAGCACTCATCGATATTTCGGTTAACCTCTTCTGATAATGTAGTAACTAAGAGACGTGTACAACAAATTTTATCCGGTAGTAAATCCTTTAGATGGCAGCAAAACGTCTCAAAACCACCTTTAAAGAAGCTTCACACGAATGAATTCTGAGTCTTATATAGAACTTCTGGAAACGGTTCTAATAGATTTTGGTGGACAATTGCCGCTGCAAGATTGAATGTTTCAGCAAGACAACGCAGCTATCCATTCTTCCAGAAGATCCACGCAGCGGTTTCAACAAAAAGAAATCAAATTAATGGAATGGCCTTCTCGCTCACCCGACTGAAAATGCTTGGGGAATATTGCCTAGGGAGCAATATGCCAATAATCACCAATACGAAAACATTAAAGCACTGCAATCTGCGATAACGAAATGTTAGAATGAGATTCCTGCTTCAACATTGACGAAGTTAATAGACAGTATGAAGATCCGGATTTTTTAAATTGTTTTAAATAAAAAATCCCACACTCATGTTTTTATTTTGTTTAACTATTTTTCAGTAAGTGGACCTATAGATATTTCGCTGTTGTAACTTATAATAATTATAAATATTTTCTGTAAAAACTGTAATATATTTTGTCATTGTTATTTTCACTTGTGTTAACCTTTCTTTGCAATAAAGCTTTGCCTTTAATAAATAGTTTGCCGGATATTTTAAGAAAAACATTATATTCTGTTCAATAGTTCATGTGGAACTATAAAAATTTCGCTGAGTGTATGTACTGCTAAAGGCACATTTTTGTCACATCTCCTTGTACAACTATACTACAACTACAAAAAGGTTTAATCGAGGAATAACTAAATAACAAATGTCTTAGTGTCAAGAGGAAAGAAGTATCATGTGCAAAAGAAGAGTGCTTCAAGAATATGAATTTCACTCAAACAGCTCAACTTTCTTTATAAAACATATATTTTTATATGTATATCTGTAACTGTAATGATCATCAATTTATATATTATAGGAATAATATGAAAACCACGACTAATAACACACTGTTTGTCATGTCGAGCTACTCATTAATATCTAAAATACTGATGAATAATTTATTCTTTTTGTAGCAAAACGTAGAATAGCAGATACATACATATGTATGTATATAAAGAGGAAAAACATATCTATGTATATGAAACGCTTAAAATGAATTTTTAATATACCGCTGAAACCTTAATTTCATTATTTACCCTTTTCTTTTCCTGATGCCAATGGCGAACCATATTTGCCACATAATATAAAAGCAGTTTGACTGAAATAATCCGATATCATATGCCTCACATATTTCATACTAAACTCAATATTTGCAAACTGTTTAATTACGGTTTAGTTTAATAGAAGTAAAAAGTAATATTCTTTCATTTTGCAGTAGGAAAACGGTCTCCGTACAACAGAATTGTGTTTTATCCAATTTTATATAATTGCTAAATTATTATTATTAAGTACGTATTATTATTTATTATTATAATTATTATTACTTCATTTGCTGCTGGCATAAACCAAATTGAAATTATTTAGATAATACGGGTCAAAACATCTGTAAAAACTTAAAGATGCTATAAGAAAAGAAAGTTATCTCCACATATTGGAAGAAAATGCAATAGCGAACAACTCAACAACTTTGGAGAAACTAGAAAGTGTCCAGAATTGTTCAACCTATCCTTAGTGCGAGTGGAGGATTCTCAACGAATAGAAAATAAATTCACTTATTATTACCGTGTACTTATGGAAATGTGTCCCATGATTTATGGAACTACATATACTGCCCAGCCAACTTAACATGAACGATAGTGTATATCTACCACGATGCAATGCTGTATGCTTTATCAAGTTTCAATGTATTATATTGCTGAGTGAATTGCCAATAAAAATCTCATGTACATAAGTAAAATGTGTATAACTATATCACCACCTCCATTTGCGTCCATTCGAAATATGCTGTTTCAATTTACATCCCTTCCATACTGTAGAATTAAAAATTTGATTGATATTGGTATGATTTCGTGTGTGTTATGCGTCTATGATATTATATTATAGTCCTTGTGACATGATTCTGTTGTATTATTGTATACAATATAGGAAATACATGTGTCCAAATGATGTACAGTGACTCGCAGGCAAAATCGTACAGCCTTATTAAAATATATGTATTCTATATGGATGGAGATGGCTCGGTTATGGTATGAAGGTGTATGGTTGCCGCAGTAGTAGGCAATTTACAATAATTTATAGATGTTACAATTGATAAATGGCACTAATTTAGGTATTCCAAAATTTGTTAAATTTTACGCGGATAACGATCCAAAACATTCCTCATATCTTGCAAAAAAATGGCTGTTGTACAATTGCCCTAAAGTGTTGCAAACACCTGTCAATCACTTGCCATAAGTGTCATCTAACATTTATAGGATTATTTGGAGGAGAACATACGCAAACACGAAATTTCTAATAAGGAAGATCTGCGAAAGATCATTGAGCAGAAATGGTAGAAAATACTATCTCTATTAACAGAATAATTAATACAATCAATGTCATCACGGCTAGTAGCGGTGAGGAAAAGTCGAGGATATTCTACCAAATATTAATTTTGAATTTTAAAAATAGAAACATCAAACTGTGTGATTTTGGCTATGACCTACCCATGTATATCTAGGCTAAACATTTTTTTCTTCTTTTTGTTCAGAACTAATTATGTTGCTTTTATATGTACCTATATGTACACTGAAAATGCACATTTATTTATTCAATTGGCAACTAGAATTCTTGTATTTTTTGTGAATACGTTGTTCGATTAAAATAGAATTTGTTTCCTGTTGCTGTATGATTTTGGCTGTGAGTCACTGTATATTTGGCTGTATATTTGTAGGTGATCTCAAACCTCAATGCCTTTATTTTGCACAATCATTCGTACACAATACGAAGTTTATTCCTTCAATTAATTCTATAAGAATTAATATATTCTTGTTCAAATAAAGGTAAGTTTAACGCCCTGTCACTAGCTCCATGTAAATGGTGTAACGTATAAATGCAGAAATACAGAAATCTTACTTCACGAGAATCACTATTCTTGAAACTACGTAATCGAATCGGTCGAAACAAAAAGGGTTCTCAAGCGCGACGAAAAGGAAAGGATAGCGACGTCAAATATTTGCGAAAGTATGATTTTCTTCTATTTCATTTCTCAAACAAACCGAGCAGCGAACTATGAGTATTGTTGTTAGCCCAGGAAATATTTGATAAGACGGTATTACTGCCGAGCCGAAAAGTCCCAAGAGACTATTTCCGGTCAGCGGTCTGCGACAGTCTGTTATTTATTTGCCAGTTTAATTTCTTCCGCACATCATGTGTGTCTTGACGTATTTCATATTTTTCTACGACGCTTCCACGACGCTTTTCGTATATTACTGCGAACCGTAAGCGATCTCTACCGTCCATTACTATATATGGACTTCGTAATATGAAATATGTGGCGCTAGTTGCTTTCTCCTGGAGTTTCTATTCCCGCTTTTTATCGGATGTTCAGGCAAAAGCGATATAGCAACTTTCTTCCGCGTCCCAATCATCTCGCAACATGTTTGAAGCCAAATCTTTAACGTTAACATATGCATATATCGAAAACTTCCGAATAAGCGGTTATGCAAAACCAATTGTATCACATCGCTCGTAAAGTCAGCTCATAAATTAACTTAAACTAACAAAAAAGATTGGCTACAAAAGGATTCGTACATAACAGACTAAAGATCCAATATAGATGTCGAATTAAAAGATATCAAAAACAACAATTGTCTTGTATTAACTGCATCTTAATACAAAAACATTCATACTCGCAAAATTGAAAAATGTTTCAATTGGTTTGGTTCTCCCCTCAACAAAAAAGACCAAGCCAGAGCCCATTTTCAGCAACTTTGGGGTTTAACAGCCGTCAAATCAAACTACGCACGTTATCTCTTTTTACCAAAATAAAGAACCTACACTTTGAATAAGAAAGCTTTCTTTAAATTCCATATAAGAAGTTTACTTGGTTTTACACCGGTTTCGTAATACAAAAAGCTGTGGTAACAATAGAACGCCGTGCAATTCAACGACAACTTCAGCGATAACAACAAAATACAACGAACCGAGCGAAGAAAGTTTATAACAACTTTGGCCAGCAAAAAGAAATCAAAAAACGAGAAAGATATTCGACAACAAGCCTGTTAATAAAGTATCTTCTATGGCGACATTCTCGGTGAATGATGTTTACAGAAAATAAATTTTTAACATAGTCAATTATGTTCCGGTGAAAATGAGCTCGGGAAGTTTTAAATTAGAAGAGCGTAACAGTACGATACCTCTTTATGCTCTCTATATTATTCTCTTGCTTTTTCACCCTTTTTTGTACTTCTAGATAAGTACGGATATACATATGTACGCAAAGATAATTTTAAAGAAGGAAATATAGTATCAATGTTAATACAAACATACATATTAGCTTACATCGCAAGAGTATAGTAGTTTCTAAAAAGTTTTATCCGAAAATGTTATAGCAATATTTGTAGAACAAAAACCTCGAAATTTGTGCAATAGTTACCATAAATCTCGATGCATATAACATGAATTTAAGAATTGAATTTAAAGTTGCAAATGCATATTAGGCGAAAAATGGAAAGGACAGATAAATAGTGTATTACTGGAAATGTACACTTCGTTTATGTATTTCAATGAAGCTAAATAATGTCGTTAGACCCAAATTTTAATGAGTTTAAGATAAAATGAAAATGCATTAGTATAAGCACCAGTAAGGCCCTCTTCGGTTACGGAATATAAATCTTCGTCTTTAATGTGTTGCATTTACTTGACAATTAAGAAGGAAATATTGCATAAATTTAGTGAATTTTCTAGAATAAAGAAAGTAAAAACAGAACTAGCTGCAGTACACTGTAGCATTATATCCTATTTTACCACCACAGAAAATTCTTCATTTCTGAAATCGCACAAAAGTAGACGGGTTATCTGGGAAGCCTTAAAATTTTATTTCACGCGAAGCAGCTAGTATCTCGTTTAATTCAATGCCCATTAGTAATTAATTGCAAGAATTGAGGATTTAATTTCACCGAAATTGAACAGTTTAAAACATTTTATAATAAATTTGTTTTTTTATAATTATAAATTTATATAGTTATTTGCTAATAATAGTATATTATGACACTAGTGCATAATCAAGCTTTTAAAAGCTAATTATGCACTGTGTCATACGATATTTTTTAGTATAAATGCAACAATAATTTTAACTAGAAGAAATCAAATCAATAATTTCAATACATTTTATCGAGGGATATGTGTCTCTATATTATGTCACTTGACATTTCACTTAATCATTAAACATCATTGTTGTATTAATAATGTCGACAGAAATTCAAAAACTAGCTGCTAAAGCTGAATTAAGTGTAATACCTGCAAAGTCCAAATAATAATTCAAATCAATAATCAATAATACCAATACATATTATCGAGTGACATGTACCTATATGTCATTTGACATTTCCCGACATTTCACTGTACTATTAAACGCTTGGGATTGGCTGTTACCAAGCAACCTTTATACGCACGGCGTGCGATAAAAGCCCGATTATGCACGTTTATGGGTGTGTTTTTATTGGTTTATGATGCATGCATACTAAAAATATTAGTTCATCACGTTTAAAACTTTAAACATCTAAACACAAACAAATACTCATATTTCTTACAAAAAAAAATGGAATCAACCAAGCTACTACTTGACACAATTTGCCATTGATCTCGTACAATACTCCGTATAATGCGGCATGTATGCATGTATATTAACGCATTACTGTCACTCAAGTGAAAATTTTTATTCAGCAAAGAGAATACCAAAATTACAAACATCTACATATGTATATTAATAAAAATATTGAGGTGAAATAACTAATGATTCTCTGTCAGTTACTGCCATTATGCCAATACCTAAATAAATCTAATAGAGCCTGTTCTTTAATTCGACAAAATGGTTTGGTGAATTGCACCAATAGTGTTGACGATGACGTTATTCATCGATGCTTTACTAGTGGATCCATCAGTATTCAATTTCAGAACGTTCCTAATCTCAAGTCGTATCTCTCAAAAATTAGTTTGTAAACAAAACAAATAACGGTCTTCCTTCAAAAATGGAAAACGGATCCTTTATTAATGGAATTTCGGCGTACGTTATTACAAAATGAATCTTGCGATGTTCAAATGACTTCGATGAAAGTAATTCAGAATATGAACTTTTAATAATGTTTCATAGAAAAAGTCGTATTAAAATAAATAATTATCTACAAAATGCTTTAAGATTTTGATGACTTTAAGAGTCATTTTCGAATGTCCAGAAGGGGCTGTCAAGGTAAGTGTTGGATGAAGATTTACGTAATTTGTTAATGTGTTTTTTAAGCAGCAATTATGTATGTGATCGATGTATCATACATAAGAGTTCCTAGCAGACCATTAATTAGATTTATAGATTCTGTTTTATTGAGCCTTTGGACATTGGCCAATCCAGAACCCCACAGAGGAATCGAAGACTGCTTTGGAGTTAGTAAAAGAAATGCTCATACAATATTTCTTAAAGTGTGTATCTATAATTTAAACGACTGATATATTTTGTGGCCAACGCAGAATTATTTACATGCATAAACCTGTTGTGCAGATGGAACGAATATCCGAATAACCGGGCCAACAAAGGTTAATTCATTTTATAACCGTAATGGGTTCAGTTCTATGATCCTCCAAGATATGCTCATTTAACTCACGTCCGAATTCATTTAATAAAACCTTAAGCAGTACGAGGGTTGTGATCGAACAAACATTTGGTAGGCTTACAGAAACATTCAGAAGATTAACAGATCTTCATGTTTATCGACTGAAAAACTTTAAGTATATTGTGATAACAGCCTGTGTTTTGCATAACTTTATTATAAAATAAAAAGAATTATATCATAATATAGTACGAAATACAGAATATTCTACTGACGAAGAAGGTATTTACGAAGACATCCACGAACATATCGGCAATGATCCTACGCAAGTCGTAAATGTCAGCGGATATTAGAAAATATATAATGTTGTTATCGATACAGACTTATCAATTACTAGTGTTACCCATTTTGTGTACATGAGTAAATGTTACTGAATAAAAATGTGTACATATATAAATAGTTTTATTTTATAAATGTTAAATATTTGTATGTGAATAAAGGAATACTTTTTAAAAAGACATAAGCTGACCTCTTTAATAAAATAAACTAACTTTTATAATAACATAAACCAATTTCTTTAATAACATAAACTAACTTTTTAGTCTGATTGAGAGCACCTTCCTCTTCTTCTATTAATGCCTATCCTTGGCACAGAAGCCCTAATCGCATCGACCAAATTATTTATTGGCTCAATTTCTTTCTTTTTAAGTTGTATGATTGCTTCCCATTTGTCTTCATCTTTATTTGCTTTAATTAATAAAAATTGGTTTAATCTCACCTCTACTTTTTTTTTATTTATTTGAACATTGCGGTGCTTCATCTATATCAATTGACTTTGGTTTTGATAATGGTGATGATAGAATATCATCTTGTGGACAGCTAGCTGCTGTTGTTCCGAGTACTGAATCAAATATCTCAAAATATTCCCAATTTGCGTTGGATTTCCTAGTCATTTAAGCCTTTTTCTTTATTATTTCGATATGTTTGTTACGGTATTTAGAGTAATATTCAGTTCTATTAATGTTATACTTTCCAATATCGCACATTTGCTGTGCGATTTTCTCCCAGAATTTGTTTTTCTTACAAGTAGATCTATTAAATGTTTCTTCGATTCTCAATCGCATATCTAATAATAATAACAGTTTAATAGAGTCAGATATCCATTTTTGTATTTATTTATTCACTACTGGTATATTTTCTCTAGCATTACTTTCATTGCATGCTTCATTTTCTAGTTTCATCACCAGCTCTTCATATTTAGTGGAATCTATGAACATACAATAAACATTAGAAGTAAGTAGGGCTTCTTTTTTCTGTACATACCCCCTGACATTTCTTCAATTTGCTCTGCACTCAACTGAATATTATATTCGTCGTTCTCATTATTCTTTATTATTATATTAAATAATTGCTCTATAGAGCATTACCTTTTTTTTTATTAATTCAACACGTTGGGTTACGTTCAGCTTACGCATAAACACCGAATTTGGGGTTAACTATTTTTTCCCTACTTCGATATATGTATGCATATTCTTTGTCGATGTAAAGTTGGAGTAATGGTGCAATCAAATGATAATTAAGAACAGGCCCACACTAAAACTACTTATTTATTAATTCTACTCACCTGTATAAATAACCACGATGACACAAGTGCAAGACTGCTATATTGTCCATTAAAGCGATAGTGGTAGGCGTAGAAAGTGAAATGATACAAATAAAAGAACCTGAAAGGAAAAAATGCAATAAGTCATTTCAATAACGTAAATTCCATCTACACAAAGTTATTAACAAATGAGTATGCTGCTGCAATATATAACGCTATAACTTAAAGTATGTATCATTAAAGACTACTACGGACCGTCAGTTCGTTATCCTGCACTGTTAAAGTTTTGAAAAATAGAATCAATATAATTGATGACCAACAACATAGTAACATCATCTCTTCAACGCGTGCAGTAAAAGACGAATCTAACTGTATTTATATTCTATTATATTTTTATTATTATTTGAATTCTGTACTTGTCACTTTGGGGCTTCTAACATTCCATCCCCGATTCTACCTTCCCAATATATATACGCAAAATATATGCTGATTTCGTTGATTTAACGATATCAAATTTTACTATACACTCCAAATGATTATGCATTTCATATAATATCCATTAACAAGCCGGAAAAAATGTGTAATAAGTAACAATGTGTTATTTTCACGAAGCAAATTATTATTAGCAGGTATCACCTTTCTGTGTAATATAATAACTGAAGCGCATTTTTCCCTATTATGTGCTTCCTTTGTAAACACTTCATCACTTAATGGCCACTAATCTTCGTTGTGCTTCGATATATACAAACACAATGGCAGAGAGCAAACATATTTCATTTCAAAAACCTCCATATATCAAGATTTATTAATAGAATAATAAAAGTGATGTGATGACACAAAAGAGTTTTTATAGCAAATGAGCTTATCAATAACGTCAGGGATAGGGCACGTCTACCAGATAGAACGTAAACTGTTTCTATATAAACGGAAAGGTTCGATTTCATAACAGATCGCCACTATACATTTTTATAATCAATATTTTTCTTTAGCTCTTAAAGCAAATCTTAAATATATCATATAATTAGCTATATTCACAAAAATTGACCCAAAGATTATCTGCCAACATTAGCTAACAAAATGTGCTTGTTGAAATTTACTTTTTCAATCATTAATCTAATTGGAATCATATACCATTTCAAAAGATATATAGCCTGCCACTAACTTAAATACCGAAATATACAAAATTGGTAAGTTGCTAATAGATGCCAATTGAAATTAACGAGATTAAAAGAATATAGGAATCTAATAAATAATTATTGGGATTTTAAATTTTGCAACTATCAACATTAAATTCCTTCTGTTAAAAATAATTTTTAAATGTCTGCTCTTTATTTATTTCAAATAAAATTTTACCATATGAGATTATAATGTATCAGATCTTTACGAAACAATGCAATTTCCTAAAATCGCTTAGAGCATAAAAGTTAGCATAGGCAGATAAATTTAAAAGATAGAAATTTACTTATTATTAGTACTATTTCAGCGTCTTCTCACTCTCATAGTCTTTTTGTAGATCAATGATTGTAACATGAATGTCTTAGTATTTATTTGAATGCAGTGAGACCAGATATTTTTTATTTTTAATTTGTTCCAGAACTTCAGAACTCAATTATCTTTTAGTAATAATACTTCAGTCAAATTAAAATTGATGATTCTTATGTCAATGTCTTTTTATTAAACTCTACTCTTAATTCATTCTTGTATGTTGCGAAATATTTTATTTTGTTTATGAGATTTTAAACATAATCCTACATATCACTTTTTGTCTACTATGAAGGTTTCCGGGTATTGACCGTGTCAGGGTTTGTAAACTACGAGTGCGGTTTGACAATTAACTTGGTTTGCTATGAAAGAGAACTATTTGAGTTTTGCAATGTAGGTACTTTATTTATCGACATAATCCCCTCGAAGTTCAACGCACTTGCCTCAACGTTTCTCCAGCTTCGCGATTCCTTCACGGAAATGAATTTCTCCGATGCTTTCAAAATACTGGCTTACTTCCTGCATGACCTCTTCATTGGACTCAAATTTGCGTCCTGCCAGAAAAGTCTTTAGTTTCGCTAATAGATGGTAGTCAGGAAAAGCTAGATCTGGTGAATACGCAGAATGCGGAGACAGGTGAAATCGTAGCTCGGCTAATTTTTGCTAGGCCGGCTTGAGTGCACGGGGGCATTGCCATGGTGAAACAATGCCAACGCTTTTCTTGACCATTCGCGGGCGTTTCTCTGTTATTGCCGCCTCTAATCGGTACAAAAGTGATGCATGGTATTCTCTTGTAATGTTTCTTCCCTTTTCAAGGTAGTCAATTAGGAGAATTCCCTTTGGGCACCAAACAACTGATGCCATGAGCTTTCCTGCGGATGCAACGCATTTCGCTTTTTTCGAAGCCTATTCGCCATGAGCAATCCATTGTCTCGACTGCTGTTTTGTTTCTGGCACATAGTGTTGTATCCAAGTTTCGTCCGTTGTCACAAAACGGGAAAAAAACTTGCAAATTGTCGACAGATATTCGCATGCGAATTCACTTTTGCTCTTGAGTGAGTAGTAAACGCGGCACCCATCGTACGCACAGTTTTTGCATGTGTTTCTTTATGCAAACCGAGGTGAACTCGTTCAGGTGAGATGTCTGTGGCTTGCGCTAACTCGCGCACTTTCATTCGTCTGTCAGCTGAAATCAAATCGTCGACTTTATCGATGATTTCGAGTATCACAGCTGATTGCGGTGCTCCGGGACGTGGTGCATCTTTCATGCGTGTTCTGCCACGCATAAACTCGTTTACCCAAAGTCGAACACACTCGTAATAAGGACATGAGTTACCCAATGTAGGTAAAATCCTCTCATGAATTTCCTTCGCTGTTTGTCAGAATGACTTAAGCCCAGAGGATATTAACTCATAGGAATGACACTTTATGACTACTTACATATACAAATCACTTGCGCCCTCTATTAGTGTGGGAACCAAGTTAATTATCAAACCACCCTCGTATATACAGTATAAATATGCACAAAATATACAAAAAAAAGTCGACGTATCACCACTAATGTAAGTGACTTCTTCAGGAGCAAAGAGGGTCTGGGGGGTACAAGAAGGTCACGGTAACTCGGCGTGTAAACCACACTAGAAGCGAAATCCTTCTAACTCTAGCGTGGTGGACACGTTGAGTTACCATGGCTTTCTGACATCCCTCACCTACAACAAGGTTTTCGCCTCTAGCGTGGTTTACACGTCGGGTTACCGTGACCTGTTTCTAGTTAATTAGATATCAATTTCTTCCACTGTAGACGTATTATTATGAGAACCTGACATATTCGGGCTCTAGAATAAATTGATTTTTAATTCAATTGTGTTTTGTTGATCTCCAAGTGGAAAAATACTTGAAATTAAATATAATTACTATAGGCACTAATATGTAATTACTAATAATATGTGTTTGCAAGTTTTTCATGCGACCCAATGTGACGTGCAACGATGCTGTTGTAATCTTTTTTTGTAAGTATCTGGCACTTCTGCTCGATTTAATGGTTTGTAACATCACGAATTTTAGTGAGATTGTGTCCAGCTATCAATACAAAAATATGTTCAAGAACGTATGAAGTAATATAATGTTGAAACAAAAGACGCTCACCTATGAAAATGTTTGTGGAGTAACTCCAAATTGCAAATCGATAGGAAAATAAATAAGATAAACCACTGCAAGGTATATCTACCTTCAATAATGAATAATTAGACGAAGTTACACAAATTACGAGATATTTCGTGTTTCGCAAATATCTAATGACAATATTAAGTTCAGCTCAAATTGTATAATCTCCTCCTTTATCCAGACCTAGATCATAGTAATAGTTTCCAAAATTTATTGTCAGAACCATAAAACTTGCAATTGTAAAGAAATAAAGATTAAGATTGTGTAACAAAAAAGAGATAAAAGATTTTTTGTAAACTAAAATGTGTGTTGTACTAAAAATTATTTTTTTCTGAACTAGAAAGGAAAAGTAGAAGTATTATACAGTTAGTTAATTAAAAAATATTCGAAACCTACTTGTCAATAATTTCAGATATGATATACATATTATAACAACAATATGCCTATTAATGTCTGTTTTATAATATCTTTAGAGAATGCGATTGTTTTCCGAGAAACAGATTTTGATGCAAACACTAAAAAATGTAATATATATGTTCGGACAAAAGATTTACGAGGAACAGTACGGTGATTCTTATATAACTAGCAAAGGATATCAAAGGACCTACAGGAAGAACATTGATAAACATATACTTTTCTATCTTAAAAATCGTTATCAAAGGGAAAATCTTCGGCAAAAGAATTCCTAACATAAAGAAAACCGACCTTCTCTTCCACCCCTCACATCACTTCACTTCCACCCATTTCGAATGGATATTTTTGGGATTTGTAAGCCGCTTTATACTAGAAGGCGGCTTTCAGAAAATCACGTTAGTTCATTCAGCTCGGTCCTTTTCTCTTTCTGTGTATGTGCCGCGCCGTATTATTGTCATGTGCCATTGCTGCCCGACAGCCGCCTTCTTTCGACTAATATTATACAAAACAAAACGTGCCTCTTCCGAGAAATAAAATTAGTCTTGATTGATAGAATAGAAATCGATGTTATGATACATTGCAGCGGTGAATTCAATCGCTACTATACAATAATTTTGATTCAATTAGTCCAAATGTGTATATATACTTTCTCTTGTGTTGCTGCCCAATTCGCGAGACAGAACGACAGAAAAGTGTTATGGGCCACGTTGTGTATAAGCAACTTTCGCCCAAAATATCTACAAAAGCTATGTTGTGAAATTGGTTCCGATTAATTCTAGTACCTGTCCCCTCACTTTTTTCGTCATTTCGTTATTGTATCTCTCAATTCCAGTAGTTATTTTTTCTAAGTAACTACATTATACTCATGAACGTCACAGACCATATTTGACTAAATCATTAAAACTCTCAAGCCAAGCTATGGTAAAAAAGTATATTAATATACATATTGCATGTATTTATTAACATCATTAAGTACATATTTATATCTTAATCGTATATGAGCTATTACCACATATGAGATGCATTTGAGGATTGAGTGACAGTAGATTCCACTCGATTAGTAATCTTATTCAATATATGAGACAACTACAATATTCTGTCTCTGTTTGTGGTACGCCAAGCTAGAATTGGTTCTACAGTCGTTGCTGTAAAGAAATTAGCAATGCAATAGAGTTGCAGTAGTGGTGCAACAAATATAGTTTGGAAACCACTGCACAGATTAAAAAAATGTAGAAGAACAATTCCTGAAGATAATATTAGAGAATGATAATCATTAATAAGATTTATATTGCCAGATATTTCAATATTTTAAGAAATTTAATTTTTTTATTTATGAATCTGAAATAATAAGAAAGCATAAAGTCTATTGCATCTAAATATGAAACTACTCACAATTCAGTCGAATCCAAGAATAATACGAAAAACATCACCTGAATGTTGTTACCTTGTACCTACATATTTTGTAATTCGAACACAGTAGAAAATTTTAATCTTGAAAGTTTACTACATTTTTGTATGAACTGCTTGAAACATTTCTTATCTCAAATATCAAAAGAGCAGCGAACAATCAAAACATTTGGAAAATATTTGAAACGTCAAATATATAGCTATTCTATAGCTATAGAATTCAACGCGAGGCATCGTGAACGTCGACCTATCCGTCACGGGGAATTTTTTCAACAACTTCGGTAACCTCATAGTAAAATTTCAAGATTAAAATTTTCCAACGAAACTTCATATTGGTATTATTTTAGTGATTAGCCATAACTTTTCTTAATAATTTTTTGCTCTATTTTCAACGGCAATATGACTTTAGTAATGACTAATTTTACTAATAAGACGATAAACAATTTATTTGGTTGTCTTCATATAAACTGAACCACACTGTATATGTAAGAAAACTTGAATTTCTATAATTGGGAGGATCAGACAATAAGTCTGTTCTGGTTTCGAAAAATAGAGATCCGTGGACGTCAGGCGCAAGCGCAGTTGTTGGCAAGCCTTCTAGTTTTTATCGTACTGTTTTGGATTCGTCAGTTATCTGTTTTGATTCCGTACCGACAAGTATCCAAAATAATTTAAAACCGTCACAGATCGTTCATGCTCGAAGGTGCGGACAAAATTAGACTGGTTTTGCAACGCATGCGCTTTATCGTATTTAATCGCTTGTAGTTAATTATTTTGGTGAGGTGTGAGGTTATATGCTATAAACACTTGTGCCTGCAGGTATATTTGTGTTTTGGATGATATTAAGGTAGATTTTTCATGCGGTGAGCGAATTAGAATCATTTTTGAAAAGTTCCACAATCCGTGCGTTGTATACGGTGCTACAATCGAGCTCTTACTCGACCTGGTTTTGTGCAAGTCCGTAAATATTCGCAACAATTCAATATATTTTGCATCCACGCATTCTGTCCTAATGTGCTTCAAATACGCAACTGTCGTATCGGGCAATAGCACGACAGCTTCAAATATCTGAATATTGTGTGCGGCAAACCATTAAGAGGAAGGTAGAAACAGGGCATTTGCAAGACCGGAAACGCAGTGGAAGGCTCAGAACGACGTCAAAAGCTGAATATCAGTATAACAAAATGATATAATTACGAAATCGACAACTAAACGCGGCAGCAATAGCAACATGAAAATGTAATTACTGTTCCTACCGTAAAACGTCGACTAGCAGAGGCAGGGCTAAAAGGTCGCATAACCGCTAAGAAACCCCGATTAATAGCGATTCACGAACAGAAGCGGCTTCAGTGGGCTAAAACTCACCAACATTGGACCGTCGACCAATGGAAAAAGGTATTATGGTCGGGTGAGTCAGAATTTGAGGTATTTCGCACAAAACGACAAGTGTTTGTACGCCCCCGTCCAGGTGAACGGTTGAAGGATCAAAATGTTGTTCAAACTCTATGGAGGTGGAAATATATATGGGGCTGTTTTGTTGGTGAACACATTGGCTCATTAATTAAAAGCGACATCACAATGACCAAAGGAAGTGTGCCTACAGATTTTAAAAGATCATGGTGTCCCCACCGGAACTCAACTAATTGTCGGAAGGGTTTGTGTACCAGCAGGATAAAGATCCGAAACATACAGCCAAGGTTGTCAAGGCATATTTTGAGGAGCAAAGTCAGGCAGGAATCCTTACTTTAATGGAGTGGCCTGTGCAAAGCCCCAACTGCAACCCTATAGAGTTGGTATGGGACTATCTACGACGCGAGGTACACAACTCTTTGCCAACCAATAAAGGAGTGCTTTGGAGAGTGCTACAAAATGCCTGGAACGAAATCGACGTTAATTTGGATCAAATTTATTAGAAGAATGCCTCGAATATGGGCAGCAATCGTTAATGCCAAGAGTAGTTATATTGACAAAAAAAAGCTTAAATAAGTTTTGTACATGATTTGTATTTATATTTCATTATAATAAGTGTAAATACTACTGTTAACATTAAATTAAGTAAAGAACATTACTAACTTACTCTATAGTATCATTTCCCCTTTGTTTTTAATACGTGACTAAATTTCGAAACTTTTGAGCGTTAGTGTACATACAGTCGACGCCACGAATGTTTGTAGTTACATCACATCATCAAATGAACAGTAGAGTAAGGACAAGCGTTATAGAGTGTATGTAGTATGTAACGTATGTCTCAAAGGATATAGATGCGTAATTTATTACGTACTTATCCATGAAGTAGTTGAAGTGAGACAAACATAGTCGAGTAATGCGTTACTAAGAGCAAGATGGTTTTCGACCGCAGTGCATCTAACCTCACAAAAACACAAAAAATCTGCTGTTCACATTTGCTGTTTGCTTTATATTGCTTATTATTTATAATGCTGTTACTTGCATCTTCCAAATTAAATAATATAATATTCACAAAAAATTTGAGTTTCAAGGAAAAGCATAAAAAAAAATCTATTGAAAATGTTAATAGCCCCGAAAAAATTGATAACTGTTATTTCACACAATTCGTTACCAACACAGTTGGTGTATCTGAATTTGTTTCGTAAGCTGCGTATGTCATAAGTACTTATTATGTCACTACAAACATTCGTGGCGTGGACTGTACATATGTAATTTAATTCTGGTGGATTTTCAAAGATTCATAGATAACTAAAAGTTGTCAGTTTCACAAAAATTTTCTACAGGCAACAACTGGGCCAAAAAAGTCGCAACATTTTTATTTCTTTTGAATAAATAGGTAAAACTATACTTTATTCATACACTATGAGCGTCATTCACGATCGTCAAGTATTAAAGAATGAATACGGACAAGCAACAATTTACATGGGTGCATACATTTGAAACATACACATTCCACGACCAATATGTGTGCACATACAGGGCACATTATTACGTAATAATACAGTCGCGGGTGGAAAGCACGTGAATAAATAAATCACGTGTACTTGAACGTGACGGCCACAAAAGGCCAATACCTGCGCTCGTTTTAATTCAAAACGCTACCGCCAGAAACCGAACAGATCAGTTTTCTTCATCGCTCGTTTATTGCACCGCTCTCTCTATCTCACTTGTTTACATGTGTTTGTTGATTTTGTCACACGTACAAAACTCGTTGCCGTCACTAATTGAAACAAAACAATTTGGTTGAAATTATCACCGGAGTTGGTTTAATCTCACTGCCAGGCTGTCAAGTTAGTCCTTACTCAAAGTTTATCGCCTCCAATGGAAACGTTATACGGATATAAATCATAATTAGTTGTTTGAGCTAATGTGTGTGAAATTAAGGCTTTTGTTGCGGGAAATTAAAGAAACAATCACAAAGAGGATACTGAAAGAGGGAGCTTCTAATTTTCGACTTTCAGCACTTAAATTACATGCAGCATCGATTACGAAATTAGATATTAGATAGGTACGAGGATGTTCATAAATCAGAACTTTCTTACCTAGAAGAGAACGCCGGTGGTTAACGGAAAACTACATACATATATCCAACATGATGACAATTTATTAAATTTTTAACTGCCTCAAATAGTTCAATAGTCCAACAGATTCAAATCGGGGCTTCGTGCTGGCCACAGAATCGTTCCTTCTCGGCCTATCCAATGTGCAAATGCCTGGTTTAAATGTTCCCATTCAAGTCGGGCAACATGTGGAGGTGCCCCATCGTGCATGAACTAAACTTGTCGTCGTACATGTAGTGGTATGTCATCCAAGTAATCAGGTAACGTATTTTGCAGACAACTTAAATGATCTACCGCATTTAATTTTTCGGGAAGTACATATGGCCCAAGTAAATGATCGCCCAATATTCCGACCCATACATTTATTGATGTCCTATCTTGGGATGAATTCTGATGGATATCTTGTGGGTTTTTATCGGCCCAGTGATAACGATTATGGTAATTCAGCACACCATTTTTTGTGAAGCATCGGTAAACAAGATCACAGATCAAAGATTTAGTAAACGAGTTTCTGTTTAACGAAACCATTAGGCAACTCGTCGAGGAAAATCATTGTCTGATAGACGTTGGATTTTTCTGTACGTAATACGGGTACAGTAAAAAATTAATAGTTTTATCCTGTTTCTCCGTAGATTAAAATTATGTTAATGTACTCAGTATTCGAATAACTTGCAATAATGTACACATAAGACAACGAATGTCTGTGAATTACTCAACGTTCTGCCTGTGTTGCCCTGCATTTTTACATTGCGCTCGAACAACAGGGCCGGACTGAGATTGAAAAATATTACTTCCTCGTTACTGCGTGGAGTATTCATTTTATGGAATTTAGGTTTCCATGCCATTAGCTTCTTTCATTACCTCTTTTATTTTCATAGACTATTCAGTAGACACCCTGTATGCCAGACGTAGAATATTAAAAGTTGCCTCAAACAAACTTTAAACTTTTGTACTCATTAGAAATTAGTAACAAATGTTTTGCGATATCTACAAGCTCTCGATTTCCTTTTATATTTGCGTGCTATTCATATTCACTACTCCATATCTGCGTAACTTTAAACCGTTGGATCTCCCAAAAATACTTCATTTTCAGTAGAACTTGACTCACTGTTGTTGGTAGTACAGTTACTAACTGCAAATTTCCTACCTGTTCTATGTCCAGTATTTTATAAAATAGACAAATTAATAGTTTATCCATGGCAACAAGAAATTGAACATTTTATACTTATTTTCAAGCAATCACCGACTAATCTATGTAGCTATCCTTACTTAGTTGTGCCGAATATTCAAATACAAAATAAATGTATGTCTGACGTGGAAATAGTATGTAAATTACTGCCTTAATGAACTGTTAAATTGTCTTCCTTGTTTTAGCAAGTTCTGCGTGTCTTTTGAGTGTTATTGCTTTTATATTTTGCTAGAGTGTTTGTTCTTTTCAGACCAGTACTATTCTGCAAATTCAGTAAATTGAGACAATTTATGAAATAAAGTTTATATTGTAACTTTATTGCAGATAATGCCTGGAATTCTCAGGCACAGTTACTTGTGCTAAATGTTTTGAATTATTTCGAGACAGAAACACAAAACGAAGGGCCTACATTACCAATAAATACTGTCTATGAAGTATGGGTGTCTTATAATACTATTCTATAATATTAAACAGTGATTAATATTGCAGAGGATCCCATCAAACTGTTTATATTAATAAACAGAGAAAGAGGTAAAATCCAGTTCTTTCCTCCGCTGGGAAGAGGCCTTGTGCAAAACCAAAAACGAAATATTGGCGGGAGTCCTAACACTAGAAGGGGGAAGCACTGTTATACCAACCACTGTTAATAGGTAAGTATAAAGAAAGTAATAATTTATAATTATGATAATAGAGTTTGATAATGGTTTTTTTCTACGAATATATTTAAGAAAGTATATTACACTGCAAAGTTTGAAAGATAAGATTAAAACCAAGGAAATTGCAACGTTATCCAGACCGGTCTTGGCTACTCTGTTGAGAGAGAGTTGAGAGGCCTAATATCGAATTAATGGGAAGTGTGTTTGTTAAAAACTATGTATGTTAATAATTTAGAATCAAATTGTCCAAAACTTGTAGTGCTTTTAGATGAAATCTGGATTTACTCAAAAGGAAATAAAGGAAAGTCTTGGCAAGATGATTTTGTTAAAAGTGAGCGTAAGCCAAAGGGTTACGATGGTAAATGTTTCGTCACTCTTTATGCTGGAACTGAAAGTGGATTCATTAATAGCGTAAATTTCATTTTTGCCTCAAACAATAAATTAGCGGAATATCATGCATCGATTAATAGCATGAAATTTCAACAATGGATCACAACACAGCTACTTCCAAATGAACCAAAGAAATCTCCTATTATAATAGATAATGCTCCAGACTATAGCGATATAATAAATAAAGTGCCTAATATATTATCGAGGAAACAAGTAATTATGTACTGGTTAAATGTAAATAGTTTAGATTTTTCATCTGCATTCACGATATATCAATTGCTGGATTTGGTAAAGCAAAATAAGCCTGAGAAGAAGTACACAGTCGATGAATTAATAAAAGCACATGGCCACGATGTGTTTAAGCTACCACCATATCACTGCGATTTCAATGTTATTGTATTAATTTGGGTTTCAGCGAAAGGTTACTACAACATATATGGTTATGTTATCGAGATTTGAATCTTAGTATGTGGAAGCGTTGGAACATTGTAGCCAAAATGCTTGGGAAAATTGTATACAGCACACAAATAATATAATTAAGAATTGGTGCGAAGAAGAAAAGCATTTGGCAGATATCGAAATCGACTGCATCATTATAAACCCTGGAGAACATGTATTTGTTATGTACTGTTATATTTCATTAGCTATATTTCAATATTATACATAATAAAAACTAATAAAAAGTGCATCATGTGCGCGAAACAAAATAAAAGTCAATATTATATTAAAACCACTTACGACAAAAGTCTACATACGGCTCGGACATTTATTAATGTTAATACTGAGTTGGTCCTCCTTTTGCGTCTATGACCGCGGATAATCGCGCCGGCATGAAGTTTACAAGTGTTTCAGTTACATCTCGCAAAATCAGTTGCCATTCTTCAGCCAAAGTTGTTTTTAAATCCTTCTTGTAACGAATTGAACGTTTGGACAGTCTCCTCTTCAATTCATCGCATAGGTGGTCAATTGGGTTAAGGTCTGGGAATTGGACTAGAGTCCGCAGTTAGTCTTTTACATGATACTGTAGCCACTCTTTTATAAGACTTGAAGTATGCTCCGGATCGTTGTCCTAGTGAAACATATAATTTGTGGATACCCCAGATCAAGATACACAAGCCGATTCATTTTTGTGTTTATAAAATGTAATTTTTCAACTCCACCTGCAGCCATACATATCCAGACCATGACAAAGGCGCCTCGATGCTTTACCGTTGGAATTAAGATTTTCATTTCGAACGCTTTATGTTGTTCGTCACACTTTGCCCGTTGAATCGTTTCCAAACACGTTAAATTTGCTTTCCAAAATGAATATTACCCTCTGCCAAAATCTTCAGTTGCTCTCGTGGGCTGGATAGTACCTCTTCGCAAACTTCAATCGTTTGGTCTGACTAACAGCGTTTATGAGAAGTTCCTTACTTGGAATTCTGGAGTGTAAACCTTCACTTCGAAGACACTTACGAATGGTTTCGGGATGTACAGTAATTGCCACCGTTTTTAGAAGGTCATCTGCTATTTACCGCGCAGTCTATGTAGGCTGTGCATTTATTTGTCTAATGATGGTTCTCCTTACACAATGATCCAGTTTCGATTGTCGTCCACTGCGTGGCTAACTTCTGAATGAGCCAGTGTTTTTGTGTAAAAGAGTAACTCCGGAGTCCACTCCAATCCTTAAACCTTAACCCAATTGAACACATATGGGATGAATTGAAAAAGAGGCTCTCCAAACGTTCAATTCGTAACAAGACGGATTTAAAAACAACGTTGGCTGAAGAGTGGCAACTGAATCCGCGAGATGTAACTGAAAAACTTGTAAACTTCATGCCGGCGCGATTATTTAGGGTCATAGACGCAAAAAGGAGGACCAGCTCAGTATTATCATTAATAAATGCACGAGCCGTATGTAGACTTTTGTTGTCAACGGTTTTAATGTAATATTGACTTTTACTATATTTCACACACATAATGCACTTTTTATTAGTTTTTGTTATTTATAATATTGAAATATAGTTAATTAAACACGTTTGCAACAAAAATAAGGCAATTTTTAGTTTACTTTGTCTGTTTGTCGATATTTGTCAGCCGTATGTAGGACTTTTGTGGCTAAATGTAATTATGATGAATTTGATATTATATTATAGTTTGCATTTAATTCAGATTGCACTTAAAACTCACCCATACAGTTACATACAAAAGTCAATACATGTTGCTGCTAACATACAGATTGTCGTTGTAATTCTGGTACAAGGTAATTTACTTTAGGCTACCTCACCAGATGAATAATACAATTGCTTAAAGCTTGCTTTAAAAAATGTATCTATTTTTACGTCGGAGAATATAAGCATCAAAATGCAAATTCTGAGAATACCGAAAAGAATAAAAGATCTCGCGAGACGGGGAAGACGGGGACGAATATGAATCTAAGAATGTCTCTTTTATTTTGAAACTTTTTGTCGCTCAGCATAAAGTATAAAAATATGTTATATATTGTGTTCCGACTTAAATATTCTTTTGATATACGACACCCAAAATATCGACGTTGTTGAATACACACTAAAGACGCCCTCACTTACAGCTCAATAAGCATAATCTGACTACAATACTTTCCTTATACGTGTTACAAGAAAAAAATGCAGTAAAATAATGCCAGTGTACACACATTGGCAAAAAATGTATGTATTTATAAAGTCGATAGTAGTTTAAACGACGATTGCTCAAACTAAAATTACTCCATTGTTATCCACTCATTATAAATTTTCCACAGATTAGTTGCCAGCCGGTTCCGATTTGCACATTCCGAAATTAGTAATAAATCGTATTAAACAAACGTGATTTACTAATTGTTATTACATTTATCTAATTACCTGTAATGTGCAGTTATCAACACGAGTTCTATTTTCGGTTACTCCTCGATACTTAGCGGCAATACAGTTGACGCCAGGGGAATATACATTTTGAGAATTTGTTATAAACTGGTTAAACATTTCTGAAATCGGTGCTAATGGGTTTTCTTGATATCTCACGGCTGCGGTATAAAATAACAAGGCCATAAAGGCGTTCGATCATGTCTAAGTCGTGAACTTCAGATCTTTGTTCAGTTTTATACTTGACTCTCATACATTATAGTTTTATATTGGTCCATTGTAGAACAACTTGCAGTATATTTTCCGAAAATAGCAGATTCCAAGAACTAACTGGATCAGCCTTGTTGCACAAATTTACTGATGGACGTAGACCGGGAAGTTGCACTATAATATTATGTTTTTGCGTTCTGGTTCTAGATGTGAAGTTTTTGAGGACCATTTGTAGCGGTTTTCGCCATAGTAAGTTGTAGATTTGTTGGTTGATCCCTCGCTGTTTTAGTCATTCTCCGTCTACATCTCCTCGATGGATTCAGCACTACTTTTTTCATTGTCATTCTGCATCTCTTCGATGCGGTGAGTTTCATCTTCGCTATCTGCTTCTCTCTGAAAACCTTCCTCTGAAACTGAATAATGGCGACTTACTTCGAAGTAATCTTCATTAACATTGTCGTCGTCACTATTTTCGTCGGCTGTTTCATCAAACCAATGTAATAAAGTACTTTCAAAGTCCGCATCACCGTAACGAACCCTTTTTGATGATGTAGGGTAGTCACTCATAGTGCCGACCTCGGACATGTAAAGCAGATAAGAAAAGTAGCTGCCAATGCAATAAGTAATGTTACTAAATTGGATATTATGCTTGAGTTTGAGGAAAACCCAGTGGCCAAGTAAGGCCAATATTTGATGCTACTGATGCTTAGTGTTCATCGACTGCTCGAACAGAAATGCATTCCTCTAAAATGTTACCAACTCAGGAGCTCGTGGAAGGCGATTGCGATGTTAGATAACAATATGATCCAATTAGAAACATCTTTTGTTTTCTGACGAGTGCACCTTTACAATTCACAGTCATGCTAATCAT
>SMLS01070989.1:0-11683 GCA_004785975.1 Popillia japonica | reverse complement strand
TTGGGCCTATTTGGTACTCTCTTATGCCCACCGGTAAGACAACTTTGAAAACTTAAACTCGCCAGTGTTAAGATTGTAGCTTTTGAGAATTTTATTGTCAATTTCTGGCCAAACCAATTATCGTTTTTAGCACTTTTTATTCGTGAGGGGCTGGGCCTATTTGGTACTCTCTGATGCCCACCAGTAAGATAATTTTGAAGACTTTAAGACTCATACATGTTAAGATTGTAGCCTTTGAGAATTTTATTGTCAATTTCTGACCAGACCAATTATCATGCTTGAGATTTGTTCTCTGGAGGGGCTAAGCCTTTTTTGAGTAATTCTTGATTCCTAAGAGCAAGATAACTTTGAAAACTACGAAGCAGTGTTGAAATATGCAGACATTGGGACTTTTTTGTTGACTACTGTCCTTCTAAGCCTTTTCCGCAAACTCTAGTTTCCACCAACAAGATAACATCAAAGACTTTGAGGATGTTATTGTTAATTGCCAATAACAGCAATTATTGATTATCCTCTCGGTAGACATCTTATACGGTAGAATAAAATTGAAAATGTTTACACGAAATCCTCTAACAGAAATTTGTACACACTCTACAGGAAAAAAAACCAAACACAATCAACACAAACTTTCAACTTAAGAGATTCTTCTCAAGTTACGGAAAGTAGCGGAAGATAATGAAAGGATATGAGAACCGTAAGAGCGCAACACAATATTGTCCGGTAAAATGGGACGACCTCAAGGAGAAGTTTCCTGTTTTTTTGCTTGTTCTCCAGCTTACGGGAAAAAGTTTTTCACTTAATGAAAATTCCACCGAAGAAGTGCTCGTTCGTTAATCAATATCGCCTATATATAATGTTTTTATTAAATTGGATGGTGGCTTGTTTCGTCCGAGATCCTCTACTATTATCGATGCTATTAAACAATTTTAACAGCACGTCAAGCTGGTTCGATTTGCTCTTGTGTTTCTGTTACAAGGAAGGATAATCGAACATGTTCATGGTTTGTTGGTCATGCGAAGATCCTCGATTAAAATGCAGATTATGCGTATTACCGAAGATAATTGGTTCTAGATGTAATTATGGACGTGTATCTCATGAATACAGGATCTAATAATACCTAATACTTTGATAAATGTACAAAACTGATTAAACTTTATAAATTTTATGTAGATTTAATGGAGCAATTTCGCGAAATTGCTACTTTGATACGTGTAACACTAAAGATAATTATTTGATGTTAAAGGTGCCCTGCTACTATATTATGCCTTAAATCTTGCTTCTAAGAGTGCAAGAGAGTATGTTCAGGTCTCCTGAAACATGCCTCGTGTTAATGCCTCTAGTATATCTAATTATTATTATTATTATTATTATTATTATTATTATTATTTGCACTTTGAACTAATTTCTGATGACGGTATGGTCGTGTACAAAATTCTCCTAGAAAAAAAAATTAATTCGACCAAATTCTTTTGTAAACTTCTATAGATTTAACATTCGACCAAGGGTAATCCTCAAAAACTTCATATCCAAGGTCAAGATGTATGGGGCTTGCTTTCAAGTCAATCATACCCCCAAAATTCTGGATTGTTATAATTGCAATCATCAACGATGCCAACCACCAATACAGCCTGTTTCAGGAAGGTCTCATAGTAGATTGTTGATCACTGGCTCGGTTTACCACAGTTTAATTTGGTAGACACCATTAATTATTCCTACAAAGTTATACAAGAAGACGCTATTTGCAAGAATGATTGAAGTGTCTGGATTCTATTTGGAAGTGCTACTGACTTATCTGACTTACTTCTCTTCTGTGCTCGTCCAATCCGTATTTGGTAGTGTACCCAAGAGATCTTTTCGAAAAACAATACCTCCCTTAGTATTGCATGACTCCTCCAAAAGTTCAACCGCCCTCTCTGTGGCTGGTGGAAAATTTTATTTACTGTCATTGACATTAGGTTTCTAACCACGTCTTTGCTAGGGGAGTTGTTCTCGTGCTCGTCCAATGCACATTTGGCAGTGTACCCTTCGAAAAACAATGCCTCCGTTTTGTACTCCATGACTGCTCCAAAAGTTCAACCACCATCTCTGCGGGTGGTGGAAAACTTTATTTTACCGACATTTACGTCAAGTTTGCATCCATGACTTTGCTTGAAAAGACTGGTACTTACCTGTGGCTTCTTGACATGATGCAACGCCTCCAAATTCCGCGTTCTGCCAGTCAATGCCTTCCCGAATCGGATTCTGCGGCTCTATAGTTTGTGACCAACCCCCAAGAACAAATTAGGGAGAGTCATCAGATTTGAGAACCAACTCTTTAAGCATCTGGGGAAACTGAATCCCAGATAAATCTCCACCTCTTCTACAAAATTGTTAAGGTTATTCGCGGGGGTTGGCTCTTCCTTTGACGCCACCAAATCGCGAATTAAAATCCCATCAACGAATGATTAAACAACAAGTCCAAAGAATGATAGCAAAGATGACCAGCACAAAGACAAGCAAAAAGAGTTCCTAAAGGAACAGAAGCCTGAGTTTACTGAAGACCTACCGAGTAAAGTCATAAGAACTACTAAAATGATAGTACTTAGGTCTACAAATCGAGAGAGACAGACTCAAGAATTTGCAAGGAGGAAGAGGAAATCCCAGTTCATGTGCTAGATCATTGAAAGGGGCGAGGACAAGGTTTCTAGTACTGGACGTAGAAAACCCCACTGGGAGTCGTAGCAATTCCACCTCAGAACAAAACCATCAATCGTGCAGACTTTCTAACATTCAAAAAATCATCGATTAATGCCCTACTAGTGGTATAAGAGAGGGTAGAGGGTGTTTTACTTTGCTGGTCTGAGTATCAATAGTACGTTCCCTGAATTGGGTATATGTTGGGCCAATGCCTCTAACTTTTTATCATGATAGTGATCTGTTACACTCCATACAAATACCACAGGATTCTACTACTTTACGTTAGTACATCCTATTGGCTTTAAACAGACTAGCACCGGCGTTTTAATGAACTTTCTGAGTTAATATATCTCTAATATTTTTCCTGTCAGCAGAAGTCGAATCAAGCTATTTCTTTATACAGTATACTTTTATGCCTTTTAGCCCAATACTGCTTTGGAATGACAGGACATGAAGTTTTTTTAGCCAGCCAACCAACAAGTCACACTTTAATATGCTACCAATCAAAATGCTTTAACCGTTTGAGCTTCTTCAGCAAATGAATAAATCATTTATTTTTTGCGATCAGAAATTCTCAAAACTGAACTACTTCTAGAACGAAACTGGTGCCTCAATACTTCGTAACGATTTGGTGTATATGATGGGCTTCCTGGCAGTTGAAGACATAACTTCTAATCGAAAGATTTTTTTAGTAAAGGCCTCCATAGTAAGGTTCTGTGCATATAAGCCTTCAAGCATGTTGACAAGTGATCCTAATCTAAATTGATTAGTATCCTTCGTTGGATTATAACGTCATAAAGGTCACTAGGTTTTTTAGTACTCTGCGCCATTGGATATATTTAAAGCAAGTTGTTTTTCCTTTGTTCTCTTGTTTCTATGTAGACTCCTTCAGAACTAATCTATACCCCCAAAATGGTTACATTCTTTGGCTGGTTGTGATATGTTTCTCCACTAATTAGTACATCATCAGCATCATCACTTCAATGAGTCCTTCAGAAGTATTATGCATATCTTTTTAGCATATCAACTGCTTAGACCCAAAAGCAATCTTTGAAAACTATAACCAGTTCAGAATCATATTCTACAGCTCTTACAGGTTTAGTTAGGTGGTTTTTCCAAATTTTTTGCAATTTGTTTGGTTCAATTTTCTTAAACGCAATAACAGTTTGTCTTATAATACTTTATAACAATTTCTTGTAATTAACATGACCTACTGTAATAGACATTTGCATATGACTTGGGTACTTTGTAACTTTCATTTATATAATTATTTAAATAATGAATATTATTCTTCTTAACATGTGGTTAAACGTTATTACATAATCTTATTTTTATCGTTACAGGACCGATTCAGAGGTACGTTCGAGTAATCAGAGAAGTATATCCGGAAATAGAACCAGAGAAAGTTGATGGCAACTTACCACAAGGTACGTACGGTATACATATGTATATACTTGCATAGAGAGCCGGTTATGGTGTAAAGTAATAAATCACTTATTGTACATCTTTCTTGCGTAACAAATCTTGCTCTCGTGCGACAATAAATTTTTTTACCTGCACGTATTTCCCCATTGCACATTTATTATTATTATTACTATTATATGGATATGCAACTGTATGATTATATAATTGGAAAATACACGTATCAAGTTCATCAACTCCGAATCATGTCAACCTGCTAAATACAATCCAAAACGATATTTCTGGAACAACTTTCGACGATTTCTGCGAAGTGCTTTTAACAATAGTGCGTGTAGTAATACGATTTCATGACGTGGATTATTGTAGATATCTGCAAGTCCATCTTTATACAAGTCAAATTGGTTCCGCAAATTTGACAGGTAGTTTTCCGCAGAAATAGCTGTGATAAATCTGTTTCCTGCGATTGTTATTGTCGATATTTGTTGTCACGATTGTATAGGATTGTCGGATTTAAATTAATGGAAAAATTAAACGCGTCAATGGTAATTTGTTGTTTACGTCGGATTGTTACGTCTCTAGAAAAATGTCGTTTTGGTATCAGGACTAAATGTTCACTCACATAGTATGTGGGAGGTATGTGACGTTGTCGAATACAAATCCTAATATGTTATCACAATAGATAATTTGTATTTTCACTATTTTGGTCTAAAAATTAAATATCAGGACGAGGAATGGTAGTGTGTCTTCTGTTATTCGTCCAATACCTCATTCAGAAACCAATTTCCAAGTCATTATTGACCAGTGATGATAAACATTTGCCATCTATAGAGGATGGATCTCACTTATTGTTAGTAAATCAGTAGAAATTAAATGGTCTTATTCGAGATCTGAATTACAATCTGAGTTATTTCTTCATACTTCTGTGTTTCATATTTCTGGAGATTTTGGAGTGAATTTTAAGTGAATTTGCACAACGCGAATCGGTCTCTAAGTTTTGAAGGTTATGGTATGGTGATGTAAATTCGATCTGTCAATGTGACAACCGTGATTGATAACCTCTATGACAACTATAATCAAAAGTAAAGCAAATTTTGATTAATCATCTATCGCGTGTCCATAAATGTTTGAAGCTGACGTCTATCAAAATGTAAGCAATATCTGTGCTTAAAGTTTACCACCCTCAGAATGTCAGTTAGTTTATTCCTCTATGGCCATAGTAGGTTTTCTGTTCAATTTTCGACTTCGTTTTAACTTTTCTTTGTATTATTTATTAGCAATAAACGTTTCCAAAAGGAAGCATATTGTGTTTGATTTTACAATACAACTACAATAATTATGCTTAAAGTAACTCCCGCGTGGGACGCTAATGACAGTTCTTGCGGTGGAAATCAAATGTGTTACAAACTTAATCAAAATTTGACAGTAACTGTCAGCTTAAAACATTTATGGACACGGTGTATGTATGGACATCATTTGCAAAAGACATATCATTTAAGAATGCTCTTACAGGACTTACTTGGAAATTCCAAAGACTTTTTGCCACTGATACCACGACAGAATTTAATACAAAGTAAATGTAAAATTGTAATATAACTGTTATAAATGTTGTTAAGCCTGTATTACACGGTCAAAGTGTATCAAACTTTTCTCGTAAATGGACATCAAACTTACATCTCAAAGTTTTACTTTAACAGCCACAAATTTAAGAATATAATTCAGAACAGCCAACATACTTTTGGTTTCACAGTTTATTTTATTGTTGACATTAAGTTACGATTGAACAAATATTGTGCTGGCGCCAATGCTTACGCATGCGCACAGCAGAATTTTGACCGACTTTGATAACAAAATTTGTTACAGTAACTATTTTTAAGGTCGAAGTAAAATTTGATGTGACGTCATCAAAGTCCTCATCAAAGTGGTCATTTACACGAGAAATTTGTAGCAACTTTGAACAACTTTGACGTAAAACTTTGATGGACTTTGACCGTGTAATATAGACTTTAGTATATATGCCATACGATAAATAAATAAATAGATTTGCAAAAGGCATTGAAGATCACCTTTAACCGCCATAAGAGTTGATTGCTTTGAAAGGTTTAATTATTTTGCTAGGTATCATTTGTAAGATTTGTTCCTGTAGAGCTCAAAAGATTTTGCATAACCATCCTAGTTTAGTCTTACTAAATTTTCAAGCCACACATGTAGAAGTCGTATTGCTAGAAGTGGGGTGACTCATTTTCTTTTCATCGGCTCAGAAAAACAGCTTTAGTACCGTCAAGCGTCAAATGCAAAGAAATTCAAAAAATTGTCGTTAGCGACAATGTCATTATTATATGAAATATCAAATCATGTTGTATTTGCTTAATCAAATAGAATCTGCTGTCAATTTTGACAGGTTACAAAATGTTGACAGCTGACAGATAATGCTGAAGCCGAGTCATCGCTGTCACATTGACAGATTAAATAGGTATACAGGCATTGAACAAAATAAATGGTCATAATAAAACTCTCCTGTCTCTGTCATTCAGCTTCGACTTACTTCTCCCAAAGCGTAGCGGTGTTGCCGTTATCGCTACTGAGACTCCAGCAAGCCTGGCCCCAACAATCATGCCTCTTTCAAAATCGGATTGGTCAGCCATTACACAATTCCAACACATTACATATATTTTGCACGCGACTTCTATACATTATATGTGTACTACCTCGTCCGCTAATTGGCACTCCTTACCGCTAGAGGGCAGGAATGTGCAAGTGCTAATTTTTCGGTATTCATATTATTTTGTCCAACCCTTGTACATCACAATAACTGCCAAGTGAATCTGATATGCTGATACCCAGGAAATATGAGAACTAATTTACCAACGTCTTGCTCCACACCCCTCCTAGCCCATACTTGTCATGTTTGACAGCTGTGTACGGTTACGTACGGTCCAGTTTTATGTAGTTATCTGCAACCGTTATATAAATGAATATAACCACAGAATAAACCAAACAGGGCAATTATGAGTCATCACGATTCCTGGAAGTTGAGAATGATGCCGGATGTACCCTCTAGAAAATATGGCCGTCTTTGTTATTGTTGTGCGTTAGAGGTTAGAGAATCAATGTTTGTAATAATTTGTCAGCTAATTAAAACCCTTTTTTAAATTTATTTTGAACTTTACGCAATAGCGGAATCTTTACGTAGATAATCTATTTGTTTTTTTGAACATTTTTATTACTTAACGTTCGTGCGGACATCTGTTAAATAGACTTGGAACTTACTTTGCGTATGCGCGTATGATTAGAATCATAGAATTTTTTTGGGACAAATACAGTGAAGTTCGTGCAAAACATATTCAAGTCATGGTGGAGTCTATTCAAGGTCATCTAAATCATTACCTGAAAGAACAAAGGATTTGACGTTATTGTCCTTTGTAGTTTATTCTGTGATATAACATAATACGAGTGTTTTAAAGACTGACATCATTAGTTTTTGTCTGGGACTGTACGTAACAAACAGATAGTGCTGCTTGAAGGATCACCTTCGTTGGTTACACAATAAGGCTGACAATTTTGATAGTTTACAAAGCATTGACAGTTGACAGCAAATATTGTAGCCTCACTTACGCAACACTGAAATTTGACATCTCTTCGTTCCAGAATAAGAAGTAGTAATTCAAATACCGCGCCAAAACGCGGTTCAGACAGCTTAAAATAATTTAGATGCACAAGTAAATAATATAATTAAGTAGAACGGGAAAATGTTATAACAATAGAACAAAAATACAAAACGTTAAGAGGTTATACTTGCATACTAAAAAGTAAACAAATATGGCGGATATCGCACACATTATTTTCGATATTGAACCTGACTGCGTAAAAGCCAATGATATCACTCAAAATAAGTAGCTTTTAGGCGCTGTATTCTTATTCTGGAACGAAATATAGTAATATGTCGTTGGTACTACATAGTTAATATTCATTATTGCTGTCACAATGACAGATCGTATTTACGTCATTTAGTTTATTAGGTAATTACAAATATGCATTGTCAACCGTGGTTGTCACATTGACAGATCATCTTTACCTCACATTAACCTTCAAAAAACTTAAAATATTCGTATACTATGTCTAAATTTAATCGAAATTTCGTTAAACGTCAACATGATTGGACGAATCTTTTGAAAATTATTTGAATCACCTCGCATTTACACATGAAACACACAATAATCGTCACACTGTATAATGGCGTTTTTATTCACCAATTAAACGTCAAAGTGACAGTACATTTAAAACGTAAAATTTACTTCGTTTTGACCAGCTTCCTTCAAAATTCTATGTGTAAATGGATCCTGTCCTACATTTCTTGTTCAGATTAGCGTGGGAAATGCGAAGTAATATCACATTAATTATTACCGTGAGTTTGGTAAACTTCAGCATGGCGTGTATACAATTTGAAGAATGAATATGTTAAAACAAAATACGAATTGTTTGCTGCTAACTACAATATTGAATTGTACATAAATATTTACACATACGTATGCGTGTATTCTTTCTTCTTCTAACAAAACACGTATTTTGTATGCAGTATGCGTCGTTGGTGACGTCGTATATGAAGCTGAAGAACCTGTACCTGCAGATCAACCATGTCTGAAATGTAAATGCCAACCACCTGGAGTTCATTGCGAGACTACGAGATGTTCGAAGAAGCCAGGATGCAGGGCTATACACAAACCGAATTCGTGTTGTCCTGAGTATCAATGTGGTACGTATGAAATTTAACTCATTCCTGTTTAATCTTACCAAATTTGATTTAATTTAGAATGCGAACATGAGGGCAAAACGTACGGCAACGGTGAGCGCCTCGAGAGCAAACCAGGTGGAGAATGTCAAGTCTGTTATTGCCGGGGAGGTGAAGTCCAATGCACGGAAGTCAGTTGCTACATCAGAACGGATTGCGAAGGCAAAACAGTCCCGGGGCAATGTTGTCCTAAATACGAACATTGCCCAGCTATAGGTACATTTAAATCGATTTTAAATCGCATCCTAATACTAATTAATTTTCCCCAAATTTAGAACTAACTTCGGGGAAATCCTCACCAAAACCGGATACTGACGACCACGAAACCACCACCAAGTCGTACGTGGATCCTGCCACGAATACCTCGGCCGAGAACGAGATCGCCGAAACGACTTTAGCCCTCGAAAAAGAGAATCTAGTACCGTCAGAATTGACTACTATATTATCGGTTACTAAATTAAACCTGGACGCACAATCTAATAGCGAACCGTTAGATGATGCTAACGTTCCTAAGATAACAATTCACGAAATTATTCCTGAAGTTAAAGAAATTACGGAACCGCCCAAACAAGAAAATACGAGCATCGTCCAAGGACAATTATTAGTAGAGGAAAAAGTTCCAGTTATACACGACGAGAACCACACCAACGACGTTGAAGATGACGCTACTCTAGAATCTAGCGAGTTATCTGAAGTTTTCCAACAGCCACCTTCAGTATTACGAATCGGAGATAAATTGTTGTTTCTGAACAAGGGGGAATTGCTTCCTGAAAAAGATGCGAGCACCCCATCAGCGGTTTTCACCATAATCGGTGCTGAAGGTCTCCAGAGAGGTGACATAGAGAGCATGGAACATCACGAACTCCCAAAAGAGGAACTTCCCGTTACTGAGGTCCCAAAACCTGTAGTAGCCTCAACAACTGTCACTACTGAAACTAAAAACGATTCGAGTGAGTTGGATAAACTTGAAAAGGAACCATCAGCTTCGTCAACAAATAATCATTCTTCAGAAGCTTCAGTCACTGATTCTAGTCAAGTTGGATTAAACGATAACACCTTAAAAACCGAAGATAACACCACAATCGATGTAGCCGTCGAGTTAGCCAGCGGAGATTTCGACGATCAGAATCAGGAATCAGTTGAGAATAAAACTGATTCACCTCCAACTATTACTTCGACGGTGATTCCAGCCACAAGCAAGAAACCAATTGAGGAGGATCAAAAAATTAAAATTGAGGAAATTGTCCAATTAGAGAACCCCGCCTACCCACCAATTCCGGAAATTATGAGTCAGCAAGGTGCAGAATACATCGATCATAATATTGAGGTGGTTGAAAACACCAGCAAGGACAACGTGGAATCCTCCACAGTAGACAGCAAAATTCTTCCTGACGTTTTGCCGTTTAGGCGTAACGGTACTGAATTCCAAAACGCCACCCATGCTTCCTGGCTTAAATCCGATGAGAGTGCTCCGTTAATTAACGAGAAAGCGGCTCTACCCGCTGAAATCCTCAAAGAAGTAGCTGTAAGCGATTTAGAAGGTATAACAACTGAGGTTGCGCTTACAACAACGACCTCCAATAGTGAAAATCCAGTTTCAAAATCAGGGAAACGAATCTCGGAGGAAGCTGAAGATATGCTTCCCATTGAAGGATTTAGCGGCGACGATTTATTAAAATACGGTGCTATAGTCGATAAGGAGTCACTACTCGAAAATCAGGTGAAGAAACTAGCAGCTGATGACGATGATATGATAGGATTCGCTTCAACTTTATCGCACGACAAGAGCAGATCGACGGAGACGCTGGAGAGCTCATCAGCTGATATCAGCGGAGAAAATACGACCCCTAAAGGGGCGCTGCACGTTTCCTTAGCTTCCAATGAAGATGCCAGTATTGAAGGTTACCCTCAAGATAATACCAAAACGACATCATCGTCAGAAGAAACGATCAGTATTAGGAATGGAACTGATGTCGAGATAATCGATCCTAGTTTGATTAGTTTAAATACAACTAACACTAACGCAACTCACGAGGAGAATTCTAAGGAATTTCATCAAGATCGCGTTGAGAAACGGACGATAAACAGGCCCTTTGATCCTGAATCAGAGAAAATTTTTCAAGAATTAGATTCGGAGCTCCATCTCTTAGATGGAAGCCACGCTAGTGGTAAAAATGCCGAAGAGGAAAAGAAGGAGGCTGAGATCATTTTTAAGGAATTGTTAGACGAGGTGAACGCCTCAACTTCAAAGACGACGCAAGCATCAGGAGGTAAGAACGCAGATTCTGATGTTTTGCAAAGGGTCAGCGACGCAATAGCGAAATTCCAATTGAAGGAAGCCAGACAGTCGTTAGATGTTAATATCTTAGGCATCCTAAGGGATTTCTTCACATCACAGTATAAATCGTATAAAGATATCTGAAGTGCTCCGCTATTTTTTTTCTCCTCGAGGAATCCGTACTGATTTTTTTTTCTTTTAGTTGTATTCAGAAGAATCTGATATTATAGCGATTTAGCGATATGTTCGGCGATATGTGTGAATCTAGGCGAATCTATTGATGAAAGTTCCAAGCATGACAAGTTAATTTTAATTTAGTTATTTGAGGCATATATTATGTAGAAGATGTCGACTCAAGTCCCGTGGATGCTAATTTATTATTCTCTCTTTAAAACAAAACGTAGATGTTAAGTGTATTAGATAAGGCGGAGTAATATATTATAATGGTATGAACTGTTTTATCGTAAAATGACATAAATATTATACTGCATTCCTTAAATGTTATTTATCAAGAAAAAAAA
>SMLS01070987.1:0-18030 GCA_004785975.1 Popillia japonica | reverse complement strand
CTTGCCTTTCGAAGAAAATTGCAACGATTTGCTTCCGATAGTGTCTGTCAAAATTCAGTTGAGCACATCCTCCAGATAGTATTGATCTCTGCTCGGTAGGAAATTGGTCCCATTCTGAATTGTTTATCTTCGTAAGAAAATTCTTTTTGATGCTGTATGTGCTAGCCATTTCCTAGTTCAGTAGACCAAAAAGTGGAGAGAACTAAGCCAGAAACGACCACCTTTCCAAGTATGGAATTTTACTACCACCAAACTATGCCCTAGTGAGTCGGTACAGTACCTTAGCATGTGTAGGCCAGTCATATACTGAGGTCTCAAATGATTTCCAATGAATGCTCTCATGGCCCTGGTAATGAACACACATGCTAGCCGTTTCAGTTTATCAAAGGTATTCCTGATTGTTACTTGTGTGACATTTCTGACCCAGATATTACCAAGTCTCGTTATGCTGACGACGTTTTGTTTCCTAGGTTTCGACATATCATTAATGCTCGTCTCTTATCCATAGTCAATTCACTATGCCTATAGGTATTCGACTGCTGTTTTGTATTCAATCAACTGGTTGTCTCTAGTTTTTTCCCATTGATAGGTACAATAATTCTAAAGAATTTGGGGTTGGCCCCATCCTCTTTATCCTCCTTATGTTTGGTATGAAGATGACTTTTACTCTTCTCCAGTTTTGAGGATTGTGTGTTACTTCTACATACATGTACTTTGTGAAAAAGTATGGGGAATACTGAAAGGTGTTTATCACCCATGCACCCCATGAACAGATTATGCACAGATCCTTCTAGCAAGTTCCCAATTCTCTTGTTTTGGGCTTCTGGTATTCGATATTGGTTCTTTCAGACCTGTTTGTTTGATACCAAGGAGTCTGTCTCAAGGAGCAGATGAGCTTGTTCTCCTACCCGATCCTTCCTAATTTTTTCAAGGCCATCACACATAGCTTTCCGCTTTTTGGCTGTGACTAGTGACACCTTGCTGCTACCGAAGTAGAAGTGATATTTTTAGCATTCCCTTCTAGACGTAATCACTTTTTCCCTATATTTCCGCCAATCTTCGTTAAAAAAAAAATAAAAAAGAATTTAAAGTCAATAAACTGAGTCAGACATCGAGGTGTTTAACTAACAAACAAAACTCCAGCCTTCAAAAGTCCCCATTAAACGTTTTATACAACCCAAACCATCAAGCAAGTACGATAAAATTCGATCGATACAACATCGTGTTGTAACATTTTAACATTCGACGTTTCCACCTTCGGAGATACTGACGTTCTGAAGGGTGTCGTTTAACTGGCATGCCGTTGTAAATATGCAAGCAAAAGTGTAAATTTCACAGAAGAACGGGGGAAACTCTTGACGCTGTGTACGCTGCGTCGCTTTGTTGGAAAAAGGGTTCTGACATTTAACGCCTTCCTTTATCCCGCTAATTCGTCGATATAGGGTAATTAGGTTGGAAGTGTTTTCCGCGACAGTTTGTGCCGCTTTTATCTACTGTTACGACCTGATGCCTTTTATTTACAAGCAGGTAAATAATCGAGAGGTATTTGCTCGATGTTTTGTATTTTAAATCCTGAAGTACTTCTCTCTTGGGTTTCCTGGTTTTTCTATTTATAAGTCGATCAATTTGTGCTGTTACTGTAACTCAGTCGAAAGTTTACAGGTCTAAATATGTGATATTTCCCGGTTCTTAGTTTTAAGAGTAATACCAGCAGGTATAGGGGTTCTTAGGTGCTTGGTGATAGCTGGCTTTGGAAGAAGTTTGCACGTTTATGATCTGATAATGTCAGCTAATGTTTTCAGCCACCCCACCATCAGATAACCTGTTTTCGAAACTGCCTCACAGATAGGCCACAACCAAATAAGTTCACTTTTAAGTCGTTTCTGAACCAGTTTATATTCAGGCAAGATGCTCAAAATCAGCTCTTAACCTGCTCACAACCTTATTAGTTGTGTTGTTACAGCTAACTCACCACCAGAGAAGGTATTTCCGAATCGATTTCAAATCCCACTCCTGAAAACGTCATAACCAAATAAGCAGTCTACAAACGAGCTTCCAAACACACTTCACATCAGCTACAATCAGCTCACAGACAGATAAGCTGATTTTTAAACTTGGCTTTAAACTGTATATAGCCAGTTTATTAGCAGAGAAACTGCATTCCAAACTATCGCAGATCTAGGTCTCAAACAGTTCATAACCAGGCAGGCTATCTTCTAAATTGGCTGCTTCCAGAGTCATCTCAAATTTGTTTGTAAAACTGTTCCAGTGCTAACTAGTAACCAATAGCTGTCTTCAAACTCCATTCACAACCAGATGACCTGTTATACACCAGAAGAGCTGTTTACAAAACTGGCGCAAATCCAACCCTCAAAGAATTCACAACCGTATAGTTGCCAGATAGGTTATTTTCAAAATTAGATCACAATCTGCACAATTGCTTTCAAAACTAGCTGATAGTTAGCTTATAAGAAGAGAAGCTGCTTTCTAAACTAGTTAAAGTTTAACTCTCGAGCAGTTCACAACTAGACAAGCAGTTGCCTGGCTTAGGAAGAGATAATCTGATCAAAGTCAGCTCACAACCATATGAGCCATTTTCAGAACTATCTCAAATCTAGCTCTTGAAATTTTTGCAATTAACTAATAGTCAGCTCATAGCTAGAGATAATCTGCTGTCAGAACTGTTCTAGTGCTGGCTCACAACTAATAGCTGCCCTTAGCATCCGTTCATAACCAGATAGTCTGTACTAAACCAGATTAGATCCTTCCATAACCATCATCTAAGATCTAGATCTTGAGATTTTGAAGACTAACCAACATCCACCTCACAATTATAACTTGCGATCAGCTGTCTTCAAAACCAGTTAACTTGCTTTCACAACCGAGCCCAAACTAACTTTCACCCAGATAAGTTCCTCTATTAGAAGAGCCATTGGTTACCAGAAAACTAGGTCTCAAGTAGTTTATAATCCAGATAAGCTATTTTTAATCCAGATAAGCTATTTAGCTCTGCTGTCAAAGTTACCAAAAAACCAGATCAGTAACTGTTCACAATCAGATGAGATAGTTAAAAAACTGGTTCATAACTAGCTCTCAACCAACTCACAACCAGATAACTTGCTTTCACAACCGAGTCCAAACCAACTTTCACCCAGATAAGTTCCTTTATTAGAAGATCCACTGTTAGAATTACCAGAAAACTAGGTCTCAAATAGTTTAGATAAGTTATTTTCGAAAGTAGTTCATAACTAGTTCTCAACCAGCAACCAACCAGATAACTTGCTTTCACAACCGGTTCCAAACTAACTCACAACCAGATAAATTTCTTTAAAAACCATCTAATGGTAATAGAGGATCTGCTGTCAAAATTACCAAAAAACTAGATCACAAACTGTTCATAATCAGATTGGCTAGTTACAAAACTGGTTCATAACTAGCTGTCAACCAACTCACAACCAGATAACTTGCTTTCACAACCGACTCCAAACTAACTCTCAGCCAGATAAATTCCTTTACTAGATGAGCTACTATCAAGATTACTAGAAAACGAGATCTCAAACAATTCACAATCCAGATAAGTTATTTTTAGAACTAGTTCATAACTAGTCTTTAACGAGCAACCAACTAGATAACTAGCTTTCACAACCGGTTCCAAACTAATTCACAACCAAATAAATTTCTTTCAAAACTATCTAATGGTRATAGAGGAKCTGATGTCAAAATTACCAAAAAACTAGATCACAAACTGTTCACAATCAGATGAGCTAGTTATAAAACTGGGTCATAACTAGCTGTCAACCAACTTACAACCAGATAACTTGCTTTCACAACGGGTTCCAAACTAACTCACAACCCGATAAATTTCTTTCAAAACTACCCAATGGTAATGTAAGCTAGCTTTGTAGGAGCTACTGTCCAAATTACCAAAAAAACTAGATCACAAACTGTCCACAATCAGATAAGTTGGTTACAAAACTGGTTCATAACTAGCTCACGACCAGATAACTTGCATTGAAGGTCCAAACAGTTCACAATCAGATGAAGAGATAACTTGTTTTTATAGGCGAATCCAAACTAGCTTAAAGACAGATAAGTCTCAAACTAAGTTTCAAACTAGCTCAAACCAAGATCTCAACCAACCACACACCCAGATAAGCTGCTTCTAAAACTATCTCGAAATTAGCCGTTAAACAGTTCAATCAGCCAGTATTGAGAATAGATTATCTGCTGGTCAATTAGCCATAATTTAGTTAGAAACGTAGTAGGAGATACTTAACCTACCTACCTTAAGATTGGCTCATAACTAGCGTTTAACTAACTAGATTAAATTAAAAAATTAGCTCTTGAAGCAGTTCACAATCTGATGATCTGTCTTTGATGTTAGGTTAAAGCCAGTTAACAATCAGATTTGTTTTCAAAGCTAACTGACAACTAACTAACAATCGAATAAGCTAATAATAATATTAAAGCTATCTCAAAATTAGCTCATAATTAGATAAACTCTTTTAGAATCTATATCACTGCCAATTGACAAGTAGATAGTTTGCTTTCATAGGCAGCTGACAGCTAATTTACAATTAAATAAGCTTTTTTTAAAACTCAAGCTTAAAATCAGCTTTTAGCAAGCTCACAACTAGTTAACCTGCTATTCCACCTGCTAGTGTTCGATTCCTACACTCGATAACATTTTTTTTTATTTAATAAATTGTTAATGTGGGCAAGGTTGGCACCTTGTAGACTTCCTGTTCTACTTCTAACCAATATTTACTGTATTTTGCCAGTTTGGAGGGAGTTTAGTTGCCTTTTCTGTGTGTAGATGAGTTTTCTAAGCTTTGTTACAACATTACTTCACAGTTGCTCTACTACTGCGACCACCGAGACAATCAGCATAGTTTTCATCGTCTATAACGTATGGAATATTATTTTTAAATAATCAAATTATAACTCCGAGTTAAATAAAAATAAATTTCCACAGCTTTGATAAAAATATAAAAGCGACTGTCATAAACCAGCTGCTATATGTGTTTTAGTTTTCAATATACGTTCATAAAAACCATTTGCATTTTTATGTACACGGGGATACAATTGATAAAGCGCCCATAGAAACCTGAATATTTGCATAGGGCCGCATGGGACTCGGACCTCGTAAAGCTATTTCGACCGGCCGACCGTTTTTGACGCGATTTAATTACGATCTTTCGGTATTTTATTTAATATTTTTCCATTCAACCGTTGAATAACTCCTAGTTTGCGGCTCAATTTTTGTTATAATAGTAAAAAGGAACTTAAAAAATATTTTTCTGTAGATAGAAGGTTTTGAGGTGGTTATTTTAGAAAAGCTATTTTAAGAAGTACCTCGCAAAATTAATTCCCCGCTTCGGACCTTTTCATCCGGGAGAAAAACATCAGTTTCACGAACGGTTTTCCGCTTAGAACCGGGCGCACGAGAAAAAGGTAACATCGATTCTCCTGTTTGCTTTTCGAAATACCTTCATTTACTATATACTTAAAGAATACAAAGGTGTTTTTAAGAAATAGGAAACCGTGTGTAAGGCCGTGACCATTACCGGAGTTCAAAAGCGGGTTTATTTTCTAGAGGAAACTTTTTTCGGGTTCGTTTCATTTCCTGAATCGGAGAAAAAAAAACGGAGAAGAACTAACAACAAATTCTATTCTTAGTGTATCCCGCTTTAGAGCTTTAAACCGAAAAGGAAATAAGAAATTTTACATTTACAAACTTTTCTTGAGTTACTAATCCGATATTAATTCCGCATCAACAAAAAAAAAGAAAAACAAAACACTAAATGACCTACAGACGAACTTCCTTTATTAAATTGCCAACCGAGCGAAAGGGAGAGTTTAGGTCATCCCCCATCCGCCACAAAGAAAAAAGAAAAAATACCCACCCACATCCCCCTCTCGGGTCCGTCGCGTTCTTCGCTCGCCCCGAAAAGACACGACGACTGACGTCATTATTCAATTAGCCGCGTTTCGACGGAACGGCCTCGTAATGAGATGCAACGCACCCCTGGATCGTTCTGCCGGGCTCACAAAGGCGAACGGAGGGAAGATCTCGGCACACAGCATTTCGATTAAAAATCAGTTTATCTGACGGGGACGTGAATGACACGTCGAACGGGCTCAGTTCGAGCTGGCAATCTGCCGAAAGCGTTAATCGAATTTGTCTTAGCGATTGGAGATAATAGGAAGATTGACTAGCGATATCGGTCGTAAAAAATTGATTTATAAATTCATAATAGGCGCAATTTTAGATAGTTTTCACCGAATTTTCGTCATATTTACGTCATTTTTAACCATTTCTCTTTTATTTTACGTCATGTTACGTCGAATTCACTTGTTTTCGACAAGATTTTCTCTTGTAATGATGGAGATAAACAGCAACACGATATAGAATAACCGGAGACTACAAGCGGCAGAAGTAATCTTCCGAAAGCGCTAATTAAATTTTGTCTTAACGATTGGAGAATGTTTTGCGATATCCGTCGTAAGAAATTTGCTTCTAAATACATAATAAACACGATTTTAGATAATTTCTATCGTATTTTCGTCATATTTACGTCATTTTTAATAATTCCTCGTTTATTCTACGTCATGTTACGTCGAATTTTCTTGTTTTCAATAATATTCTTTATTATAATGACGAAGATGAACCGGAAAACGGTAGAGAATAAGAGGAGCTCAAGGAAACTACAAGCAGCAGAGGTAATCTGCCGAAAAAAATCGAATTTTGTCTTACCGATTGGAGATAATAAAAAGAATGTTTGGTAAAATCGTTTGTACAGAATTGATTTAAGAATCCATAATAGGCGCGATTTTTAGATAGTTTTTATTATATTTTCGTCATATTTACGTCATTTTTTAATAATTCCTCGTCTATTTTACTTCGTATTACGTCCAATTCTCTTGTTTTCGAAAATAATTTCTGTTATAATGCTGGAGATCAACCCCAACACGACAAAGAATAACAGGGGCCCAAGAAAACTGCAACCAAGGGAAGTAGTCTTCCGAAAGGGTTAATCGAATTTTGTCGTAACGATTGGAGATAATAGGAAGAATGTTTAGCGATATCGGTCGTAAGAAATTTGTTTATAATTACATAATAAACATGACTTTAGATCATTTTTATCGTATTTTCGTCATATTTACGTCATTTTTAATAATTCCTCTTTTATTCTACGTCATGTTACGTCAAATTCTCTTGATTTCAATAATATTCTTTCTTATAATGACGGAGATGAACCGCAAAACGGTAGAAAATAAGAGGAACTCAAGGAAACTACAAGCAGCAGAGGTAATCTGCCGAAAGCCTTAATCGAATTTTGTCTTAACAACTGGATATAATAAAAAGAATGTTTTGAAATATCGTTTGTAGAAATTTTTTATAAAATTCATAATTGTGGCGATTTTAGATAGTTTTTATTATATTTTCGTCATATTTACGTCATTTTTTAATAATTTGTCTTTTATTCTACGTCATGTTACGTCGAATTTTCTTGTTTTCAATAATATTCTTCCTTATTATGACGGAGATGAACCGCAACACGGTAGAGAATAAGAGGAGCTAAAGAAAACTACAAGCAGCAGAGGTAATCTGCAGAAAGCTTTAATCAAATTTTCTCTTAACGGTTGGAGATAATAAAGAGAATGTTTGGTAATACCGTTTGTAGAAAATTGATTTAAAAATCCATAATAAGTGGGATTTTAGATAGTTTTTATTATATTTTCGTCATATTTACGTCACTTTTTAATAATTCCTCGTCTATTTTACGTCGTATTACGTCGAATTCTCTTGTTTTCGACAATAATTTCTGTTATAATGCTGGGGATGAACCCCAACTCGACAAAGAATAACAGGAGCCCAAGAAAACTGCAACCAGCACAAGTAATCTCCTGAAAGGGTTAATCGAATTTTGTCGTAACGATTGGAGATAATAAAAAGAATATTTAGCGATATCGGTCGTAAGAAATTGCTTTATAGACGCGATTTTTCGTATTTTCGTCACAGTTACGTCATTTTTTAATAATTTCTCGCCTATTTTACGTCATATTACGTCGAATTGTCTCGTTTTCAATAATATTTTCCCTTATATTGACGGAAATGAAACACGACACGTTAGAGGCTAATAGTAGCTCAATAAAACTGTAAGCAGCGGAAATTTGCTGAAAGCGTTAATCAAATTTGTCTTAGCGATTGATGATAATAGAAAGATTGATTAGTGAAATCCACCGTAAAAATTTAACTAATAAATTAAAAATAGGCGCCATTTTAGATACCTTTCGTCGTATTTACGTCATATTTTCGTCATTTTTAATAATTTCTCTTTTATTTTACGTCGTATTACGTCGAATTGTCTTGTTTCCAACAATATTTCGTCTTATAGTGTCTACTGTGTAGAGAATAAAAGGAGCTTAAGAAAACTGCAAGCAGCAGCGTAGTAATGTCGCGCTGCAGACCACTTCAGCTGTATAAATAACAGCACATTAAGTCCCGGACAGAAGAATGAATTATATTTCGCTGCAAACAGGGGGACGGGGACAACGAGTGTGTATCTGCAGAAAATATTATTTACACAATGTCAAATGCACAAGACCGTAAAATGGAAGGTCTGAAAATAACTTGATGCCGCTGCCGTGGTAGCAAGCAGGGCGACGAGCTCACCTACCACTTGAGTGGCGTTTTTCTTACGTAAATAGGGCAGACGTTTAAGTGGGAGCGAAGAATTGGCGGAGTTGTATTGCTGTGTGCTTTATTCTTTGTAAAAAAATTTTTTTCTCTAATATCCACGTCGGAAAATCCAAATTTGACGCAAAATTTTTGCGTCAACCTCGTATGGATTAATTACTGCTGACATCTTAAGTTCTGCCTGGAATTATTTAGCACGAAACGTTCCTACAGTACAGCTTCCTGTATTTCAACGAAAAGAAGCGGCCGTGCTTGTTCTTCCGTTTACAAATGTCCTCCTTTCACGCGCAGAGATACATCCGGGCGGCCGTCTTTCGCCGGGTGACGCTTTTACCGAAATTGGATTATCCGAATCGTACAAATTGAATTTCAAAATGTTCCTCTCTTGTCTAATTATAAGCAACGAGTTGGAAAAGAGGCCGCCGCGATAGCATCTAAATGAAAGCACGAAACGACATCCCCCAGAAAAGGAAAAAATAAAATAAAATAACACCCAACACGCAAACGACTGAGGAGAAGCAAGAAGGCATACGAAGCGATGTAAGGAGAATCGTCGCCGTCGAAGATATTTTAATATTCACCTCAAAAGGATCGACGTGTTTTGCGTTTCTTCTCGTCCTTCTCGGCTTTTACGTCCGACGAATTAGTGTCGCATTGGATGGCGGCAAAAGAGATGCTACGCGAACGCAAAAAGTATATAGCCGCAAACAATTTTACATTTCTCACACAAGGAGGCTTCGGCTTCTTCCCGCCGCCTGGTTCATATTGCTGTCGACTTTGAGCTCTCTTTCTCAACTTTGTACCACACCCTTTTAGTGGAGGCGATGACGCTCTTTTGTGTAAAAGTCGGTCGTGACATTTCAAAGTACACACACGTCTCTAGAGTATCGGGATGAGAATTGTCGAGATAGTTTAGTTTTGTCTTTTGGTGATTAATTTCATTTAAATTCAAAAATTTTTGATAAATTTTGGGAAATATTGAGTTTGACAACCGAGTTTAGAATAACCTTTTCAACGTTTCGCAAAGATTTCACTTAGCACACGCTATGTAAATTAAATTAAATAAACTCACTGATTCAAATTTGTCGTCTCAGAAATGGTTGAGTAATCAAATATCAAGCCACAACTCACTTCGACCCAAATTTCTACAAGAAGAACTACCAAAGATGCCGAATAATATCGAAAAAATTACAGGAGAAGTGGAAAAATAAAAAATAATCAAAATCAAGTGGAAAAATATGCCAAATCATGAAATTGAATGGCAAAAACTGAAGAATTGCAAAAGGTTTAAGAAAAATGGTACGTGTAGAGACCAATACACCTAAGCCAAATTGTACATAACATTGAAAATCACGAAAAGTGAATGAGAAATGCCAAAAGAAGCTCGAAAAATGACAACAAATCATTAAAAATTAAGAAAAAAAAATACAAAAAGACAAGACATGATTAAGAAAAATGAAGAAAAGTGACAAAATATTACTAAAACTGACGAAAAATAAGGGAAAATATCAAAAAATGATTAAAGAATGACGAGAAATAAAGGAAAGTGAGAAAAAAATGACGAAAAATAAAGAAAAGTGAGAAAAAAATGACCAAAAATAATGAAAAATGACAAAATATGATGAAAAATGACGAAAACTAATAAAAAACGATAAAACACTACTAGAAATGATGAAAAATAATGAGAAATGACAAAACATGATAACAATGAAGAAACACAACGAAAGTGACAAACATTACATACCAAAAATCACAAAAAATAAAGGTAAATTACAAAACATGATTTAAAATGACAAAAAATAAGGAAAAGTGAGACAAAATTATTAAATATGACAAAATATAAGAAAAAATGACTAAAGATAATGACTAAGAAATGACGAAAAATCAAGAAAAGTGAGAAAAAATTAATAAATATGACGAACAATAAGAAAAAATGACAAAAGATGATTAATAATGACGAAAAATGAAGAAAAGTGACTAAACATTAACAAAACAATGACGAAAAATAATGACAAATGGCTAAACATCAGTAAAAATTACGAAAAACAAGAAAAAATATCAAAACATGATTAAAAATTACGAAAAATGAAGAAACGTGACAAAACATTACCAAAAAAATGACGAACAATAATGAAGATTGACGAAAAATGAGTAGAAATGGCGAAAGATAAAGAAATATAACAAAACATAAAGGAAAATGAAAGAACACTACTAAAAATAACCAAAAATAAAGAAAAATTACAAAATATGATAAAAAATGACGAAAAATAATGAAAAGATGACAAACCATGTTTAACAAGGACGAAAAAATAAGGAAAAATGTCAAAACATGACTAAAAATTACGAAAAATGAAGAAAAGTGACAAAACATTACCAAAAATGACGAAAACTAATGAAAAATTACAAAACATGTGTAGAAATAATGAAAAAGAAGGAAAAATAACAAATCTTGATTAAAAATGACAAAAAATAAAGAAAGCTTAAAAAAAATAAGGAAAAATGTCAAAACATGATTAAAAATGATGGAAAATGAAGAAAAGTGACGAAGCCTTACCAAAGATGACGATAAATAATGAAAAATGGCTAAACTTCAGTAAAAATGACGAAAAATAAGAAAAAATATCAAAACATGATTAAAAATTACGAAAAATGAAGAAAAGTGACAAAACATTACCAAAGATGACGAAAATAATGAAGAATGACAAAAAATGAGTGGAAATTGCCAAGAATAAAGCAAAATAACAAAACCTGTTTAAAAATGACGAAAAATAAAGAAAACACAAAACATTACTAACAATGACCAAAAATAAGGAAAAATGTCAAAACATTTAAAATGAAAAATAAAGAATAGTGAGAAAAAATTACAAAGAAATGACGAAAAATAAAAAAAGATGACAAAACATGATTAATAATGACGAAAAATTAAGAAATGTGACAAAACATTGCCAAAGATAACGAAAAATAACGAAAAATGGCTAAACATCAGTAAAAATGACGAAAAATAAGAAAAAGTGTAAAAACATGATAAATAAGAGAAAATGTTAAAACATGATTAATAATGACGAAGAATGAAGAAAAGTGACAATACATTACCAACGACGACAAAAAATACTAAAAAAATGACAAAACTTGATTAAAAACTACGAAAAATAAATTAAAGTGAAAGAACATTACTAAAGATGAAGAAAAGTGACAAAAGATTACCAAAGATGACGAAAAATAATGAAAAATTACAAAGTAAAAGTAGAAATGATGAAAAATAAAGAAAAATTACAAAACTTAATTAAAAATGACGAAAAATAAAGGAAAGTGAGAGAACATTATTAAAAATGACGAAAAATAAAAAAAACTGACAAAACATTACTAACAATGACTAAAAATAAGGAAAAATGTCAAAACATTTAAAATGAAAAATGAAGAGAAAATTACAGAACATGATTAATAATTACGAAAAATGAAGGAAATACAGGAAAGGAAGAGAATATTATTAAAATTTACAAAAAAAAATAAAATTTACAAAACATTACTAAAAGTGACCAAAAATAAGAGAAAATGTCGAAACGATTAAAAATGACGGAAAATGAAGAAAAGTGACAAAATATTACCAAACATGACGAAAAATCATGAAAAATTACAAAACATGAGTAAAAACGACGAAAAATAAAGAAAAGTGAGGAAATATTACTAAAAGTTACCAAGAATAATTAAATGATGACTAAAAATGACAAAAAATAAAGAAAACTGAGAAAACTACTAAAAATGACGCAAAATAATGAAAAATGACAAACCATGATTAAAAATGACGAAAAATAAAGACAATAAAGACAAAAGTGACAAAACATGAAATAATAATAAGGTGTGCTAATTGAAATCTTACAAAAAACGATGAAAATTGATAAAATGCCAGAACAATGACAAAAATTCAGAAAATAGACAAAAAATGCCAAAATTTATAAAACTAGCCAATATTAAGGCAAAATTATGTGATTTGATAAAAAGAATGACAAACAATGTAAAGTATTCAACTAAAATGATAAAAAATGACCAAACAATGACCAATATACAAAAAATGACGAAAATTGTACGAAAACAAGAAAAGTAAATGAATATGGCGCAAATGTTGTTGAAAATAAATTAATGATGAAATTGTTGACTGCTGGTTGAAACTAATGGAAACAATAAAAATCATTGATAAACTAGAAAAATAAGCAAAAGGATGAAAGTAAAATCATTAAAAATAATAGATGAGGAAGAATGAAGAGAGGCATACAGCGAAAAAAAAGATTAAAAACTAAAACTATAAAAAATGTCAAAATATGGTAAAGATAAGGAAAGTGAAGAAACAGAAAACAACAAAGTTACAGAAAACGTCTGTGAAAATCGATGCAAACTTGACAAAAATGTGTCTGACTTGTGTGATGTGGCTGACAATGACAAAAGTTGATAATGAACAACGAATAATATCGGTAAATGCAAAAAATTAGTCAAATGAAACAAGTCGAGAATGAAAATTACAAAAAATGACGAGAAATTACAACAAATGACGTAAAATGACGTACGTTGACACAATTTGGAAGAATGCAAATAAACGACAAAGATAAACGAAACCAAGCATTACCAAACAATCAAATGACAAGAACATGGCAAGAAACAACAAAAGAGAAGTTTCGAAAAATAACGGAAGTCGATAAAATTTGAAAAATGAAGAAATTCGATTTTTCATCAAAAAAAAAAGTGGGGCCCTATAAATCATCTTTAATGGTCAGTGTGCACAATTCATCAATTCCACAATTACGATGTGGTGCAAAGCATCTGTTAGCACCCCTTAACTTTAAAGTTGTAATCACTAAAACAAAAGACAGTATCTGCTCACAGCAAAAACAATTGCGAACCTCTACCACATCTTGATTTCCATACAGCTACGATTACCCAACTCTTTAATAATGCATGAAACTCCCACATTCCCGAATAACTTTCCTTTATCCTTTTTTGTCACTTATAATCGAAATTCCTTTCCTGTTGTTTTCTTTCTGCACCAGCTTTAGACGTTAAACAAATATTATGCCGGCGATAGGACTATACCTACAACGTATTATAGCGGTTAAATCGATACCCGCCTACCTTCGGTTTCCCCCCGAAAAAAAAAGGAAAAAAGAAAAAACTTATTTATTCTATATTATTGATCGCGTAACGGTTCGTATCTAAAATAACGATCATAAACCTACATTCAGCTTGATTCATATGTTACAAGTCGTTAGGTAGGGGGCGCCACCGTGCTCACGGAGCGTCGCGTAGAGTTCGTTCTCATCTATTGCGCGTATTTATCAACTTTTATGGAGTCATTCCGTTGAAAAATGAATATTGACAAGAGCTGAGGTTGTCCTAAATCTATTCGCCCACTTTCCACGATCGCGATACGATACAACGAGGTGAATTGGGTTTTGAGGAAAATATCAGCTACAGTATGTATGTGCATACGTATGTATATAAATTTGATCTAGTTGATATGGGTTTTAGGTTATAATTATTCACAATATCATTTAAACTACCGCATGTATTGATATTAGTGCTATAAACGCCAAATTAGATAGCGGATCGAATAGTAGAGGGCCTAGGTGAGATCCTTGCGGAACTTCTGAAGTTACTGGGTAGGTAATGGAACTAAATCTAAAAATGGATTGATTTCTAAATTTATACGAGCAATACCTTGCCTAAAGACTACAACGGTGTTTGGGGACCTCTTCATTAACAGATTGTTTACGGTGACCTTGCGAAACAGAAAGAGGAAGGCTATGAACTGAAAAAGAACGTAGAATAGTAAAGCATTACAAAAAGCATAACCAAAAATTTACAAAAAAAAAATATCAAATTTGTGAATAATTGTAAAAATTAATGACAAATATCGTTAAAGGGTACAAAATACTATAAACGATAAGTGCAAGAATTAATAAAAATTAGACTAAAATACGACAATTTCTAAAATATACAAAGAATTACAAAAACTAATGACAAAAAATATGTAAAATACTAAACCTTACAATGAAAAAGGAAAAAATTACAAAAAAGTATCAAATTTGTGAATAATCACAGGACATTGTAAAAATTGGTGACAAATCTCAATATAGGGTTCAAAATATTATAAACAATAAGAGCAAGGATTAATAAAAATGACGACAATTTACGACTATTTCTAAAAAAATTAGGAAAACACAAAAAAATACGTAAAATTGTAAAACATTAAATAGAAAAACGAAAAAATTATAAAAAAATATCAAATTTGTGAATACTCACAAAATATTGTAAAAATTGATGATAATATCGATAAAGGGTACAAAATTTTATAAACAATAAGTGCAAAGATTAATAAAAAAGACGATAAAATACAATTTCTAAAAAAAATGGAAAAAATTACGAAAATTAAAAAAAACGTAAAATAGTAAAACATTGCAAAGAATAACGAAAAAATTACAAAAAAATATGAAATTTGTGAATAATCACAAAATATTGTAAAAATTGATGACAAATATCGATAAAGGGTAGAAAATATTATAAACAATAAGGGTAAGGATTAATAAAAAAACGATCAAATACAATTCCTACAAAATGAGAAAAAGTACGAAAACTAACAAAAAAATACGTAAAATTGTAAAAGATTAAAAAGAAAAATGAAAAAATTACAAAAAAATATCAAATTTGTGAATAATCACAAAAACTAGTAAAAATTGATAACAAATATCGATAAAGGGTTTAAAATATTATAGACAATAAGTACAAGGATTAATAATAATGACGATAAAGTGCGACAATTTCTAAAAAATGCGAAAAATGAACTAACAAAAAAAATACGTAAAAGAGTAAAACAAAATAAACGAAAAAATTACAAAAAATTATACACCAAAAATGATAAATATTTATGACAAATATCCTTAAATAATACTAAATATTACAAATCAAACAATAATAAAAACGAGAAAGAAATATGAAAATTGCGACAAAATATGAAAAATTAGGAAAATTGATGAAAAAAATTACAAAAAAATAAGATTGCAAAATAAAAATGTAGCAATTGTAGATGGAACTTGATAGGAAGATAAAGATGTTGATAGATTACATAAATGGACAAAATGATGAAGCAGAACATAAGAAAATTGCAAAAAAAATGCCAAATTTGTGAAAAATAACAAAAACTAGTAAAAATTGATAATAAATACCGATAAATGGTTTAAAATATTAGAGACAATAAGTGCAAGGATTAATAAAAATGACGATAAAATACGGTTTCTAAAAACTGTGATAAATGAAAACTAACAAAAAAATGCGTAAAATTGTAAACTATTAAAGAGAAAAATTAAAAAATTACAAAAAATATCAAATTTGTAAATAATCACAAAAACTTGTAAAAATTGATAACAAATATCGATGAAGGGTACAAAATATTATAAACAATAAGCGCAAGGATTAATAAAAAATGATAAAATACGACAATTAAAAATATGTAAAATAGTAAAACATTACAAAGAAAAACTAAAAAATGACAAAAAAATTAGAATTTTCTGAATCATCACAAAACCTTGTAAAAATTTAATTTGTCCTTAAATAATGTTAAATATTACAAACCAAACGATAATAAAAACGAGGAAGAAATATGAGAATTGCGACCAAATATGAAAAATTAGGAAAATTGACGAAAAAAATACAAAAAAATAAGATTGCAGATGGAATTTGATAAGAAGATAAAAAGCGTTGATAGATTACAAAAATGGACAAAATAATCAAGCAGAGCACAAGAAAATTGCAAAAAAATATCAAATTTGTGAATAATCACAAAAACTAGTAAAAATTGTTGACAAAGATCGATAAAGGGAATAAAATATTATAGACATTAACAAAATGACGATAAAATACGACAATTTATAAAAAATGAGAAAAATGACGAAAACTAACAAGAAAATACGTAAAATTGTATAAGATTGAAGAGAAAAATGAAAAAAATACAAAAAATATCAAATTTGTGAATAATCACAAAAAATTGTAAAAATTGATAACAAATATCGATAAAGAGTACAAAATATTATAAACAATAAGAGCAAGGGTTAATAAAAAATAACGATAAAATACGACAATTTCTAAAAAAAAAAGCGAAACATGGCGCAAACTAACAAAAAAAAAATGCGTACAATAATAAAACATTACAAAGAAAAACGAAAAATTACAAAAACAATATCAAATTTCTGAATAATCACAGAAAATTGTAAAAATTGATGACAAGTATCAATAAAGGGTTTAAAATATTATAGACAAGTGCAAGGATTAACAAAAATGTCGATGAAATACGACTTTTTCTAAAAAATGACGAAAATTAACAAAAAAAAAAATCGTAAAATTGTAAAACATTAAAGAGAAAAACGAAAAAATTACAAAAAATATCGAACTTGTGAATGATCACAAACACTAGTAAATTGATGACAGATATCGATAAAGGGTTTAAAATATAGACAATAAGTGCAAGGATTAATGAAAATGACGATAAAATACAATTTCTAAAAAAATGCGAAAAATAGTAAAACATTAAAAAAAACGAAACGACTACAAAAAAATTAAAATGAGCAACCTACAAAAATAAAATTGCAAAATAAAAATGTAGCGATTGTAGATAGAACTTGATAGGAAGATAAAAAGTGTTGATAGATTACAAAACTGAGCAAAATTATGAAGCGGAAAACAGGAAAATTGCGAAAAAATTATGATAAATAACAGAAAAAAAATCATGAAGACCTACAGAAATGAGACCTAATGAGGACAATGAAAATTGTCGGTAAATTATAAAAATTACGAAAATAAGTGTAAAATGGGAATTAGTAACGGTAGAAACTGAGAAATAATGACAACAATGAAGTGAAATAACTGGTGCTGGTGACGAAAACTCACGAGAAATAAAGAAAAATCTCAAATAAGACTAATACTGATGAAAACTGATGGAGAATTATGAACAATGTGTGCAAAAAAATCCAAACAAGGAAAATGAAAAACTTTCAAACAAAATAATTACAAGAAAAAACATTAAAATCAACATAGTATGACAAAAATGAAAAAAAACGGCCAAATTTTGCAAGGATTAATAAGGGCTAATGAAAAACAAAGATAAAAAACACGAAAATGAAAAAAATACTAAAGAAAATTACAAAAAAAATTAAGAAAAATGAGTGATTATAACTGATGAAATAATGATAATCTAAAAAGCAAAAAATAACAAACAATAACGAAAAATATAAAAACGCGAAAAATGAGAAAAAATTAGTTGATATTACAGAAACCAAACTTATATG
>SMLS01070986.1:0-32270 GCA_004785975.1 Popillia japonica | reverse complement strand
TGGTACACTATAAGGAGATAGTAGGTAACTGAAGCTGTACAGTGGACGAAGATAAAAAGTGTTACAAGGAAAAACGGAAAGTAACAAGTAACACAGTTTTAACCGGATTACACAAATTTTGGTACTACTCTTCTCCAGTGTGAGAATGGTAACTCCCAAAGCTGTATTACTTTCTCGCAATACTTTTTAAACGTATTAATGAAGTACATGATTTGTGAACACTAATGTTCATTCAAATAACCGACTTCTCTTTATTTTTCCTAAAAGTAATCTGCGTCTCCATACTGTAAACCCAATATATACAAGCAAGATTACCTAACTATGTCATGTGCTGCCACAAAGATGTATTGTTCTAATACCATTATCTTCTTAAAATTTTCGTCAAAATGCGTATTTCGTTGTCAGAATGTATACTATAGAAAATAAATGAGATGTATACCGCTTCTGAAGTTATGTAAGGGTATACAAGTAATATAGTTTTGTTTCGTTTCGTATAAATTAATTAAAACTTCCATGGGTAAAATTAATTAGCTACTTTAGTCAACGTTATATATTTCGATGAAGCTACTGTACTTCAAAAAGTTTAGTTGAGATTGTATCAGTGTTATTTTACCTTTGTACTAAATAAACACAGTTAATATTTCCTATTGAAGTGACACAAACAATTGGTTAATGATTTTAATTTTAAATTATATTGCTTTTCATTGTCCTAGCATACCTAAGTTATCTCTACCTATGGTATTACTGTCACCGCATTTACATACTGAATAGCAGTAGCAAACTTTTAAGGCAGAGATATGTCTCAATACTCTTAAACATAGTTACATATATTTTTACAATTCGGTTTTGTATATAAGTAAATGTGGACCCTCCATACACAAACACCAGCAAAACTGTTTTTCTGTGTTATAACTAATGTTATATAAGCACTACAACTATACAAGATGTTCTTTTCACATGTCATTAAAAGTGCTAAATGTACATATGTATGTAAGTATGTACGTATAATAGATACATACTGTACCCCGGTATTGCATGTAAAATTCACATTTCTTCATAACATCCAGAATACTTAATGGTGGTTCTAACGAATCTTGGAATTATATTCCCATTGTTCCAGTATCTATTTAGTAAATGTAAATAATGAACAGTATCTTACCAAACCACACATGTATCCAAAATCATAACAAGATTCTACATTTATAAAAAGGATTTAGCCATGCACCTACACTTCACCGCTTTTTGCTTATTTACCATATTGTGTTGAATTACAGAATACTATTGATTTTTGTTTTCATAAACAATGATAAGGGTAGCTGTATAAGAACGCTGGAATTCGTACTTTTATCTTAAAAAGTAATAAGGGTTGAAGGTATCTTTTACGCGGTAATATTTCTTAACGGCCAAGAGCTATTTAACTTCCAAGAGGATATTACAAAACAAACTGCTACTCAAAGTGGAATCTTCTGGCTTGCTATAGAATCTAAAGATAAATAGTCAGTGTAAATTCACTAAATTAAAATGAAAAGCTTAATAATAATAAAATGTATATCGCAAACATAAATGAATAAATTAGTAGTAATTTTGCAACATATATAGTATGTATGACATGTATAACAAGTCATAAAAGAAATGCAATAAATGCAGAAACAAAGAAAACAGGAATATGGCTGAGCTATGCAAACCAAATTACCAATAACATTAATAAGAATTATTATTTATTGGCAATTAGCATTAGCATGATTCACCCACATCCCACATTTATAGCGTTTTCCATTCGGAGAAGTAGTGCTGCACTAGCACTGCCCTAGTGCCGCATCATTTCACGTAATAACTGAACCCGCACTCGGTCAGGGCACATATGAATATCATGTAATAACTTCACATTGCACTAGAACTGGACCTCTGCTGGACCCGTACATTTCGCGAAGTCCTGTTTTTAGCATTCAGGGTCAAATACGAGGTGACGTAGACGTATCGTCACTCCCACGTGAAACTGCATTACCTTCCCAATGGAAGACGTACAATTCTTGCTCGATACTAGTGCTCAGCCGATAGGAACAGCCAGCACTGACTCAGTGCACTTTTAGTGTGCACTAAATTGCCGAATGCAAAACGCTAAAAAACCACTGGTCAAACTTTATACTGAACGATTCGCTGCGGTTAAACCGCTCACTTGACACACCCTTAGTCTTATATAGGGCATAAAAAATTAAAAAAATAATTTTTTACTTGTTTTAGAAGTTTTCTACTTTACTATGTGTAGTAATGAAGTCTGCCGTATGTGCAAATTACGTAGACGTTGAGGAGTTCAGAAAAGAGCAAAAAATTTTTGTTGAATAACTTAAAATATATTGCATAAACCGTGGGAATAACAACAGAATAAAACTCGTAAGAAATTTAATATAATTTGCAAATCACAAATAGAAACTATTTCAACATTTAAATAAAGACACCACGTAAACACAGACGTAGGTGGTACTTAATTTATATTATTAGCTAAATTGTGGATCTAGTTTGCTTGAGTGTGAATATTATTTTTGCTAATTATAAACATAAGTAAATTGATTTCTCCCGATAAGATTCTTAAAATTGCTGTGTAAAACAAAGAATTAATAATATTATACTAAGATAAGTAATTGATTTCTCAAGCGACGATCCTTGAATGGAAATTTTATTTAATGATTACCTACTGTACTATGTATAAAGCTACCTGTTGCTCATGTTTAGCTCACGACGTTGTATTAATCGATAACACCAAAGGTTATAAATATTCCACAAGTAGTCTAGTGGTCTCTCGTAGCTTGCGACAGCAATCGATTAAATATTAGGATACTTATCTGAAGAGTTTATTTTCGCATTTTTTAGCTTGTATTAGGGTTCAGAAAATATTAATCCTAAATTTATTCAACTCCATTTTTTTTCAATGATAAATTATAAATTGTGTTTAGAGAAACAGAACGAATTTAAGGAAACTAAATTGTGTCGATTGCGATCAGACAGGTCAAATAATAAATAATGAACAGATCTTTATATGTAGCCGTATATGTACATATGTCTAATACGTTTTATAATACATATAATATATATATATATATATAACACATTAATAATGTCTTCATTGTTACAGTGTCAGGAAAAAAGAATGTACTTACACATGGATATACGCACACCTAACCTACAAAAGCGAAAGGATGAAATTGTGATTTATTAAGAATTTAAGAAGAATTAATTAAGTTATTGATGCCCCACAGGATTGGTTTGGATATATAGCATGTGTTAAGCTAATTAGGGGTGTAACAAGAAAAAAACCAGTGTTTCTTATTAAACAATATAACTTTTAATTATAAATGACAGGACTTGGACAGGACTTATTTTAATCAGTAAACAACAACGATACTTTCTTTTTTTTTGCATATCAGTATCAAAATTCCAACGATCACTAACAGCATGCAAAGAAAATCGGGTCTCAAGAAATGTCAAGAATGTGAACCTAGAGATCCACAGATGAAACAAATTAAATGGATATTGCTCTTATTATTATTATTACTTATAAAAGAATTATGTGCTTAGATTACAGATACATTTAGTCAAGAAATTAATAGATAACAGGCAAAATATTTGTGTTGGAAAGTTGTAGGCCAACGTTTACTGGAAAACAGTTAATGACCGGATATAATTTATGGCAATCTACCAAAGAGAAACATGACTTTCCAATTATTATTATATAGGAGTATTAATTAAGCTAAGCTGCAATTTGTGCAAACATGTCACAAGTATAATTTATATGTGATAATTGTCACACATAAATGAATAACCTTTTGGACATCAAAAATATTAAATTGATTAGTTGATTGCTAAATATTAATCAAGTTATAATTATATATTACATGGTATCAAAGAATAGTTTTGAAAAAGCCCCAGATATATATTGAAGTTTCGGTTTTCACTAGAAGTGTCAAATTATAACTGCTTTGCACATTGAATGTCGGATTTGTTTAATGTTGATGTCAATGCGGCGTTGCCAGACTTTGCTGCTGCATCTGTTCGGCGTTTTAGGTATAGTGCATCTGTTGAATTTAACACACCTTATTTTTTTCCTATTTCTCAGAACAAAGAACCGAACTAGGCGCATTTAGTTTCGGTTAGTTAAAGTTTTTAAACATTACAAAATACATACCTTCTTTTGATTTTTTTTTGAATTAAATAAAATGACAGAGGTTTTCATTTATTTATAAAAACAACAAAGATTGAGTCGTAATACTCCTACGTAATACTACAACCGGTAAGTGAAGTACCTTTTTGTACATTAAAACAATACAGTGTAATACATATCATCTAATTTTCCAAAATGTTACATAACTTTAAATATGTTCTTATAATCTAAAGTGACTTCCCACTCTCACATTACATCAACTTAGTTCAAACAGAGTGTTAAGGAAACCTGGTACTTATGAACCTTGTTTAGCCTGTATGCATTCCAATTAGCTCTCCGAGAAGTAATTAATTAAATTAATTATTTATTTAAAGTGGTAGTGTTATTACTCTTCTGATTTTATATTAAAGTTTAGTTCTAATTGAAGGGCTGAACTTTGAAGCGTGCAAGGCAGTATCGCTAGCGGAAGAAGTTAACATTGTATAGAAAATTACCAATTAATAATTAATTATAAACTGAATAACATATGTCGTATGCTTACAATTCCGTTACATACAGATCCAAGACCTTCTTCAGTCTGTGTGTCGCCTACCGTCAACAGATGCCATCATTTTGCTGCCTATATTTAGGGTACACGCCAGACTCTACTATTACTAATACGATTTAAGTCCTCTTCCAGTTGATTTTTCTTACCAAAACAATGCAGTTTTGTACCAGCCATATCCTACAATTACTGGGTGTCAGAACCTATCGATCCTTAACTCAAGGCTGGAGGAATGATTTTTAAAGACGTTGAATAAAGTATTCAAACTTTGTTGCGATTTTTACAAATTGTTAAACAATTGCTATAAATAGTCTCGCCTATCTGGCAAAAAGGTATGTACATATATTTCAAACAAACTTAGGCTCATTTGCCTCAAATTGCTACTACTAATTATCTATAAATGGAATGTCAGCAAAAAGATCCTGTTTTAGTTGTTAATATGAATGATAACAACTATTGTATAGGTTGAAGATTTATTAATTGGTCACTACATTACAGAAGTATGACAGTCTCAAGTTTATGTCCATGTCTCCCTCCCACTCCTTCCTGACACTCCTGAGTGTGCGCATGTACTACTGGTCATAATGCCTACTAATATAATATTTACCTTACATACTATAACAGATCCTGATCCTATCCTTATCTTATACATGCTGTATTATTATAACCATGTTAGCCAGGAGGATGCATTAATTTGTATGTCAAGCTGTCATGAGGGATGACGTATGAGTAGAACTACTACTGTAAAATAGTAGATTGCAGAATAAGTGCTACCGCTTATTATTATTATTTGCGATATTTCTTTAACTACATATACAGTGTGCGGAAAAAACAACAAGTTTTCTACTACCTATAACAATTCTTTTAATGCTAAATTTCTTGAAGCTAGGCAACTTACACTACAATTACGTAAAAATCCTGGTTAAACTAATGTGTCATATATTTTATTGTTTAATTTATTGTAAAATTAATTCAATAGTTTAACCATATAGTGCACACGCGATCTGTGTTTTGCATTCTAGATACAACGTGTCGACCCCGAACGGAAGCATGCGCACTCAATAGGTTAATTAGACATGCTGTTAGGTATAGTGCTGCAGTACAACCTGTACATTACAATTTGATCATATACTATAACTTGCACAAGTGTTCGAAAACTTGCTTATCTTTCAGATATTTAAAAGAGGTTTTAACAAAGAAATCATACATTTTTCACCTGGCATTTATAAGCCTACCATGTCTATTTTGGTTCCCTCTACCATCCTACCTTTTTTTCCGCATCCTGTATACCTGTATCCTGTATTAGATCAATTTAATAACGCAGTAATAAAATAAATGGCTATATATATATTTTCGAAACATCGATGAGGGTAATAAAGACATTTTATTCAGACAAATTAATTAAAGGGAAACACTGACCGATTACCTATACATCCATCTCTTATACATAAAATATGTATTGTATAGTAGGTACTTACGTTAAGCATTAGATTACAACAATAACAATTGTTTTCGCTTTAAAATAGACACAAAATGCAAAAAGCTCAATATCACCTTTACTCTATGTATATACATATGTATGTGTGTGTATGTATTTGTCTTATGGTGAAAGCTCTGAGGACACCGAAGCCTATAATACAGGATTATTCTTATCTATCCACAAGTGTAAAAACATTTAATCGAACTATTTTTGTGCGCCGGAGACTGGGGTATCAGTTACTGTATGTAATATATAAGGAGTTTAGAAAAATTAAATACCTGCTGATATGTTATTTGATATAGAATTGTTTAAAATCTGTATTAATACTAAGATGCACGACTAAATTTTTTACACAGAGATGCAATTCTTCGCTGAGCTTCGGAAGCCCATGATGTGCATCCTAGAGTAAAAATCATTTTTGGCTATATCTATAAATAACCGAGTTACAGTGCCCAAATAATTTTGTTAAATTTCAATTTTGCAATTTGCAATTATATATTCACACATATTTGGACAAATGCATATCTGGAATATGCTTGTGAAGGCGTAGTTCCTACTCTATTGCATTAACTTCGTGCATTTCATGCTTACCGAGTTCCCAAATAACAAGAACAGTTGCTGTATACTTCATTTATTACAGTAGGCTTTAATTTATTGAGTGACTGGCTTCCTAACTATACACTGTCAATACAAAAAGAAAGACTCCACATATCAGTATTTATTTCAGGTCAAATAGAAAAATACGATTATTATGTCGGAATAAAGTATAAAACTGCTTATTTATCTGTCGTTTTACTTGTCTGTACGACTTGTGGATGACTGTTATTAGACTTGATAAAATTTCATGGTAGTATATAAATGGATTTCCACTTATTGTTTTATAAGTGCAATTATTTTTAAATACTTTGTGTGTCGGTCAATAATGAACACAGGGGAGGAAGCTGTGAAAATTTTTTGTTAGCTGTGTTTGAACAATGATTCAATAAAATTGGTCTTAGGTGTTTATATTATATAGCCGCGCACAAGCATAGTGTTTTTCTGTCTGTTTGATGCAGAATCTTTTGACATTACATATTTCTTTATATGTACTTGTAATATGTATAAATTTGCCAATGTTACAATGAATTGATGCTAATCCTTGACATATTAAAATAAAACGGAAGTGATCAATAAAGGCCATTTATTATTATCATCATTATTATTATTACTATCTTTGTAGATACATCAAATGTCAAGCTTGTGTGAATGTGTAGTTATGTAAGGTTATATACAAAACAACCACTTCAATATCAAACAGACCGCACATTAATAAAGTTGTTACACATTATGGACATATAGAAAATCCGAGGGTAAATAAAAAGCAGAGAGTGTAATCGGGTTTGTATCATTGATGATATAAGACTGTGTTGGTATCCATTATCACTTATGCGTCCTTGGTATGGTGGCATTATATATTCTAGTAATGTGCCCATAGTTTTACAGAGTAAGTACAAAGACTTTGAATTGACAAAATCGTTTCAATTCATTCTTTCAATTAAGAAGTCGCAAAGGATATGGATAAAATTGAAGAGCATGATGGTATACACAAACTACTCTAAACTCAAACGAAATTGGTTTGGAATATGGTAAGTGACTAATAATGGGTTTAAGAAATTATTTGAGTGCAGCGCACCGACATTTGCAACTCCCCGGCATTAAAGAAAAATCATATCGATACAAATATCCTGATTATCCTGGGATTACTTCAAAACTCATTCCTGTGTATCTGGCCATGGAACACATAGTTAAACTTGTCTGCGACAAGGTAGACTAGCAACATATGTACAGCGCGACCAAAACCTCGTGATAGTGATGAGTCATTCTGCGCATATTGTATTTGAGTGGGCGGCACTATACTTTTATTGCACTAATCCTACTTATATGTGGCACTGAGCTGCTATTAGTGAGCATCCAATATCAGACCCGCAATTAGGCTTATCTAGCTTTACGCCCGCCCCTTTTACTAGCGCGCCAATACGATGCGAGCGGCTCAATACGTTTTGCTACCGCGCAACTATGACGAGTTTTTGGTCGGGCTGTATGTTCCACGAAAGTCTTTTCTAAAATCAGAAGCACCGTTTGTAAGCCAGGAGATGGAAACAATGTTAACAAAAAGCATTGTGACTAGTGGGAGGGGATCTTCAAACAGAAAAGTGAAATAAAAACTTCTTTTGGAAAGTCCATACAATAATTGAAAGGTAAATGTTCCAACTCGTTGGTCATCTCTTTCCTTTCCATACGAAATTTGTTTACAAACCGTACACCGTATAAACGATTACACCGTATAAAATCCATATATTGTCTGTATGGCCTAATACAAAAATAGTTTAAGCAAGAGAACTCTCCTCGACTGCAATACTTAGGATTTCAACCACAAAATAGTAATCACTGACTTGGAATATGCAGTAACATATCTGGTAATTGTGCATATTGTAATATAAATATATATAAAATTCATTTCTTATCAGCGAAAATTCCAACGACTGTCGAATAGGGCAAAACGAGAGGACTGGAAGCTGGCTAAAGAGATTACGAGACGAGAATAAAATGGGTGCTGAGCAGATTTGCATGCTTTAAAGCTGCAGACACGGACGGAATATTGCCGCCTGTATTACAAAAAAGGACGGAAGTATTGATGCCACATTTCACAAAAATCTTCAGAACAGGTATAGCCTGGGTGTTTCTACTGCATGGCAAGAGAGTAATATACTTACTTAAAGTAGATAACATTTCCTATCAAACGCCAAAATCATACAGACCAATAAATCTGCCCTCCTTTTTACTAAAGTTACTTGAAAGGCTAGTCGATAGATTCATAAGAGACATCGCGCTGAGAGATCAGCTACTCAGCGATAAGCAACATGGCTACCAATCAGGAAAATCTACGGAAGCCGCACTGTACTACTTCAACAGGTTAATTTCAAAGTCTCTAGAAGACAAAGAAATGGTCATAGAGACCCTCTTGCACAAACTCAATTATCTAGGCACTACGGAGAACATGCTTTACACCGAAGCTTCTGCAGTGGATCAAAGCTAGCCTAGAAAAAAGAATCACTTCCACAATAGGCGAGGCTACCATTACAGCAGAGGCAGGAGGAGGATTCCTGCAAGCTGGGATTTTATCTCCCTTACTGTGGACTACTCTGGTTGTCTGCCTAGAACACGCAGACAACCTTACAATAATCCTTAGAGGTCGGTTTCCAAAAGTTCAAGGCTATTCGTTAAGGCGGCCCGTCGTTCGGCACCACCAAATCACGAGTCAGAAAGTCCGTCAACGAATGAATACACAACAAGTCCAGGGAATGGTGGCATTGATCACTAGGACAAAGACAGGCAAAAGAAGTCTTGAAGAAACAGAAGTCTGAATTTAGAGACCTAGGAAACCTGTCAAAATGACAGTAGGTCTGCGGACCGGTCATTGTAGACTAAATAGGTATATCTATAACATAGGCCTAGCGGAAGAGGCTTTCTGTAGATTCTACAAGAGGAAGGAACCCCAGTCTGTGCCATTGCCAGGACCTAGCAAGGATAGGCTTTCTAGTACCGGGCATAGAGAGCCACAAAGTGTATAGCTACGTTAAGGAGCCGCTCTTAAAGACGTTAAGCCTCATAAAGAAGGCAAAGACGGGAGGACCCTTATAGGATTAAGGAGAGTCACAATAGATCTGGAAAGATCTAAAAAAGGTAAAAAAGGTTTGTGGGGCCACCTCAACCCTAAACTAATCTAATCTAGATAAACCACATTGAACCAACATTGAAAATATCGATGTCATTTACAATAAAGTGAAAAATATCTAATAAGGTTTAGACAGATGATATAAGTAACCTGGTTATCCCGATAACTTTTAGTTCATCTACAATTAATTGTTTGATCTAGTTTTTGAGGAGTAGAGATACGTAGTATACAGAATAATAACAGGCTAATAACAGAAAGCATACGAACGCAAATTTTCATACAAACTTTCACGATACTGTGCAAATAAAGGGTTTGCTTCAACAAAGCAAGCAAATTATGCAAATAATTTGAATACACCATATTAGCACACACTTTTGCTTTTATCCAATATTTACAAAGATACCGAATAATTTATTTGCTACAGTTATCTCAGTGATTCAATAGTTTTTACTGCATCATCACTTTATAAGCAGTAATAATTAAATTGTGCTATTTATAGATATTATATGCAGAGATGAACATTAAATCTATTAAAGATAAGCGTTTTAATGCCTTATAACAACATCCATGTAATCGTATGAAATGTTGTAGTTTTTCGATATTTTTCGATGTATGTACATATATGTACTTACATGTATGTACATATACATATGTACTTACATGTATGTACTATCGAGGGCAAATGTAATGCATCATCAAACTGCAATAAAACGCGTCTATTGTGGGCTTTCCCGTTCGGAATTGTTATTGACGTAAACATAACTGGGCAACTACAATACGCCGTATAGCCGCGGGCCAAAGGGTAGCGAGCATTTAAAAGAATTTAAACCTAGCGAATTCTGAATATATTGGAAATGAATATGATTATACTGAATTCAGGTAGAACGTAGATAAATTAATAAAAGAAAAAAAAGTTTATGATATTATTAGTCATATCTGTAACTGGTGTCGCTCTATAATTTTATAGTCCGCTATACGAAAATACGTCTAATTCCTAGTAGCTGCAACGTTTTGAAAATGGAGGCTTTTCTATACGACACTTATGCAAAGCAATTACAGTAGTGCGGTTCCCGTTGTCTCCTCAGTCCATTATTAAACTGTGTTATCTTAAAAAATCACACTAACACGACTAGCAGAAAGGTCAATTGATGGTAAACATTCGCCTTTTGTTTATTTTTTGTAACGGCACTTATGATTTATGTAGAATTTAGGATAGTACTAACTATGTTTCATAAAAATAAGCTAAAACGCTTTTAGATAAGCATACTTAAAATGTTTGATTATGACGTGACTATTACAAAATGTAATGATGTACAACATTGTCTGCCGATGTGGTTATTTTAGTACTAATTCCCCATATTAGTTCAATAGCATTAAAAACGCAATGATGTGGAGGAAGCCGCAATACAAAGTGACCAACTTTCTCTACTTACTGATTCACTAAAAACTTCTTTGGTGGTTTCTCACTTTTAACAATAATTCTTTTTTTCCGGTGGTAGTAACAAAATAAATGTTAGATGAATATGCTATGTTTTACATCACAAAATATCCCCTCATAAATTGTAAGTATTAATACGTTTCTGGAACTAATCTAACGTAAGCGGAACAAAAACGGAAATCCCGCTAAATGTTTAAAAAGATCTTATTAAGTTGAACATCTTATTGACCGAGTTTATCGGCTTTATTTCTATGTAAGAAACTCAAACCTGTAATATTATATTGTCTCATTGCAGACATATGAAACATATTGTATAATATTTTATAAAATAATAAAATCACACACAAATTCACATAGTGAGTAGTAGGTTCAAAAATCTTCATTAATACAGAAAAACAAACACCTGGCACTTTCGGTACGACGTCTTTCTTAATTCTCTCATTTTAGTTGTCAATAAGACACCAACATTTCCTGTTAGTAATTTATCTCACTCCGGAATGACAGGGCGTACGGAATCACGAAGCCTTTAATATTAAAGTCTGAAGCTGTTGCTGTAGATTGTGAAAGTGCGTGTTTGTTCCACAGGTACATACCTACCTACATAAATTTCTTGTCCAAGTAATAAAAAGGTGCCTTCTGGCTTACCTTAACTAATTATAAAACAATAGTTACTGTAATATAAACATCTTTTGTCAGCTGTCTGTTGAACGGTACATAAAACATCTTAATATATTCTAACTTACATTTCGAGTGTGTATAATTTTGTACGTGTAACTGAGGAAAATCAATATTATATGTAGGATGTATGAAAACCTATAATTAGCATATAGGTAAAACAGTTTAATATAATCAACTCCCTATTATAACTTTATGCGGCATGAAATGTGTTAAGGAATTTATTCAAGCTAGTAAACATAAACTAATCCGATTGCATGATCATTAGTTTTCACGTAATGCTTCCAAATGGTTTAATTACCATCAACGTTGTCAAAGACTTAATAAAGGCTTTATTATATACGATATGATATTTATGCATTGTTGAGATAACATAGTGTGTAGTTAACTAATTTACAAAGAAGTGCAGATACTTTACAGGGTGTGCTTTGGAGTGATATATAGATTTATGTATGTACTTCCTAGATTATGTATCTTTATGTAAACGCAACGTTTTCTAGTAGTCGTATGTATTATATAATAAACTATCGAATTATAAATTCGTATTATAATTCTTTTCGTCTTATTTTGTTACAACATGTTATATAACTTGTTATTTAACAAGTATATAAAAGATTGCAAGTACATATAAGATTATTACATAAAAAATAATTTAATCCGCCTCTCAAGAATGATTCTAGTTTTCGAGATATTAAAAAAATTCAAACTACGATTAATTGAACGATTAATGGCCATTTGACGCAAGTAATGGTAATAAATAAGATACAAAGATTGATTTTTTGCACTGTTTGAAATCACTTTCATAGAGTAAAGTCATCATACAATAACCTTAAAATCTTTGATATTATTTTTCAATTTTCGGTAATTCGATTAGGCCCGTATCTTGCTCATATTTCCATTTTTGATGGAAAAAGAGCGATGGAAATGAGGAAACTACATCTTGAGCTTACTTTTGCGACGAATTGCCAATTATTATTAAGATTTTTAAAATGAAATCGATTGCATTGGTCCACGCTGATGTTCCAGATGATTGGAAAGTATACCTGAACAAATTCGAATTGAAGTGTTGCTCGTACATACATGAAGCGTCCCTAGCGACTGATAATACGTCAAGAGATTTATGCAAGTAATATTAGCAAACCGATTGCCGATTCTTTCCATGTCATTGGCAATAAGAATGAAAAATACACAAATTACCACTTATAGAGTTTTGTTCTCCAACCACTAAAATACAATGTCGGCAGCCACTGCTTGTCAGTGTTGGCTTCGGAGTTATTGAATTAAGTTGCCTCCAATTTCATTACATTTGATGTAAACCAATGTTGATAACTCGATTAAAGTTTTGAATTGTGTGCATGAAGAAACGTTAAAATCACATGCTGAGATCCAAAAGTTCTTCGGACGCTTGGAAACTTAATTTAAGATATAATACATAACAATTATATTAAGGTTTGAGTTTTATTAAACTAATTTCCTTGAACAGAATTGTTAGATATTTGGAAGAAGATACATTGATATAGAACTCATTAAATTTTTGAAAAAATAATGTTAAATTTACACGAGTTAGTATTTTAATGTTCTTTATGACATGTAATCATAATTTCCAACTTTGTTCGGCTATTTCAATTCAACATACGCAGACGACATAATGTCTTATCTACTCAGACCGAAACGAACAGCAACTACAAAAAAATATAAACGAACATATAGGAAAAATAGAGGAATGGTCGTTTTATATAGTTTTCTCAAGAAAGAACCGCACCTCAACTTTCAATATCAGAATAAAAAATCAAATCCTACAGGAAGCAACAGAAACAAAATACCTAGGACTAAGATACAAAAAAAGTTAAAATGGGATGAACACGTCAAAGATCTAACAAAGAAAAACACAACAACCATAGCAGAAATAACCAAAATGAGGAACTTAATACCAGAGCACATGAAAAGATCATGCCCTATTCACAGCCCATATGAGCTACATGATAAATGTACGGAGCGACACAACGAAAAGAAACAGACAAGTTACAAAGCCAACAAAACGGGATACTGAAGATACTCTACGGACTAGATAGAAGAAGAGCAACAACAGAGAAAACAACAAAGAAACACATAACCATAACACAAGGAGACACTCATATATAAGAACTGAAAGAATTCTCATTAAAAAGTACAAAAACGTCCCAAGCAATTGCACAATATATCAATTTACCAACTGAAATTAAACAGCTAAAGCATACTCATTTCAAAAAAGAAATAAACAAAAGACTATTAACATATAAAAATTAAGCAAAAGAAAAACAAGTAGTAAACGCCATAGCGGTCTCAATACCGGTAGCTCGAGATGGGACACTGTAATCCCATTATCTCGATGTGAGGACAAGAGAGTGGGAAGATCTGCATCAGATATATATATGTATGTATTATGTTTATATTTGATGTAAATAATAATAATAATAAAAAAACAGTAGATACAGGAAAGCTCCTCACAAATATTTGATCACCTCCAAAGATTATCACTACATCTTTACATAGAGTTTTTATGACTTACCTTGTACACAGGTGCCTTAGAATTCTTATATTCGACATTAATAACAATAATCCATGCCTTAGCATCCCTCAACAGCTTGCGCCAATTACAGGAGGCATCAGCTGGCCATGAGTTATTATTACGCCTGCGGCTGTAGGCCGACTTAAAATGTTATCTTTCCGCATTTGCCGTGGAATTTGGGAAACTACGGAAAACCAAATTCAGAAAGAACGCACCGCGGTCCGAACCCGATACCACCAGACTGTGAAGCGAGCGCGCTAGGCACTGCGCTACACAGCCGGCTACATTGTAACATTCAACCCAGAACATTGAAAGCTAGCATGAAAGGTTATTGTTATACGTATTATAGAGTGAGGAATGGCAAGAACCGTGCGCGAAGATACTGTACTAAGGATAAAACTGAACAGAAAGACACATTACGTACTGTAAAAACAAACCAGAAATTTATTTGAGGAAATTATGTACTGTACACGTACATATTACTTGTCTCAAACCTATAAAAATTAAAAGAAATCTGTTATTTTCGTTTGCCTTTTCTGATTAAGAATGTTTTTGAAAGCATAGTCACGCCACTTTCTCATAAACATCACGTCAACAACTGTTGCAGCGGCTTGTTGCTCTACGTACATCGTCGCACGTTCCAGTGCTGCCCTTCCCTCTTCATGGCTTAAATTTCCCTCACTAGTCCCTTCTTCCTCATCCTCTTCCTCATCCTCGTCATTAGCTTCTTGATTCATTACAGCTTGAACAATTTTATCGTCAGTTAATATTTCATTGCCAAGCTCATCATCGTTGCTTACAATCCATTCCGTAACATCGCTCTCTACAAGGCCACTAGAATTATCTTCGGGCAGTCGTTGAAGATCTGTTAACATTGATAGACTGTCATCTGGTTCCAACACCTGAATAGTAGTTTCATTAGGTTTTGTGTTTTCTTGTTAGGCCTTGTCAACAACCTTTTCTACACCTGGCCAGACCTTTCCCCAAGACTTTGTCAATGTGGATGAAGAAATCTCATCATATGCTTCAGCTGCCATATAAATGACATCTCCCAAGTTAATTGTATTTAGGGCCTGAATTAGTCATGTGTGTCACCCTCACTGTCCAATGTAACTAGGATTTCAGAGAGAAGTTTCCTGCGATATTTTCTTATAAAACACTCAATAACCCCTTGGGTCCATTTGTTCGGAAATACTTGTTACGTTAGGTGGCATATACATAAGCTTAATACCACTGTGACCTTCACATTCTAGGTCCTCTTCAGGATGTGTAGGTGCATTGTCAAGGACAAGAGGCGCCTTATCCGGCAAGTTCAAAGATGTTAAATGTTGCTTTACTTTAGGCACAAATTCGGCAACGAACCATTCTTTGAACAATATTTGGTGTCCATCCAGGCAGATTTCTGTGCCCTGTAGTACACTGGTAGACAATTCATATTCAAGTTCTTAAATGCTCTAGGTTTTACCGATTTTCCAATTACAAACAGAGGCAGTTTATGTGACCCTGACGCATTCGAACACAAAGCAACTGTAATTCTTTTTTTGTTCACTTTAAACCCTGGTGCTGACGTTTCTTGTGCTATGGCGAAAGTTTTTCGTGGCAAACGTTTATAATTCAGTCCGTTTCTTCGATATTATAAATTTGTTCTGGACTATATTTTTCACTAGCAATAATACTCTTCAACTTTTCTGAAAAGCCAGTTGCTGCCGGCTGATCTGCTGACATTTTTCCCCACATACGCTGATAAAATGAACTCCATGGCGTTTTTTTCCACCTTCACAACCAGCGATCACTTGCTGTGAATGAATCTTTTCTTCCAAGTTTTGCGTAAAGAATGATTGCCTTCTCCTTTAAAATTGGCACAATTATTGGAGTACCTCGCCCGCGCTCCTGTATAAACCAGAGCCACAAAGCATCATCAACTTGTTGAAGTTTAAGCTTTTTTAAAGTACATCGAGTAGACAGCACTTTTCCAGCTTCAATCTGAGTACAAAAAATCTCAATAGATTTCCGGCTCCGACGCCAGTCATTTACGCTACTTTTACCGACATTAAATTGTCTACATATACTTTGGACCGATTCACCTTTATCTAGACGCTCTAGGATACTGAGTTTTTGTTCCATTGTCACAAATGTATGTTTACGTTTTTCACTCATTTTAGAAAACATTTTTCTCAAAGCTAACTCGCACACGTACAACTTACACTTATGTACTCACAACGGTCACTCCCGAAAACAGTCCTACATACATATGTATACTTCTATTCTACGGCCGGAAACTAAACATTCAAGATAAATCCTGTCGAAGGTCGTTATGACTCAACTTCATAGGACCGGCCGGACCATCCGGCGGCCTATCCAACCGAAGCGGAGCTAGAGGGCGTCCACTTTATATAGAATTGAGATCCACATAATGTAAAAATTCCGAAAATTGCATCCACGATTAGTGATTCATTAAACACTAATGATGTGCTTGTTATTATTTATTATTATTGGGCCTCTAGTGAGTTCCTATAATCTAGTAAATTGATTTGATATACATACATACATACATACATATCTATATTTAAGAAATTACACAAGTTTTACAATACATACATATACATATGTATAGTTTGTATCTGTGTGATACTAAACTGGAGATGACATTATTTAATTCAAAAAGTGCGGTGGTGAGTGTTCACAAGTGTTCGCAGTTGACAGGGCTGTCCTGAAAGCTATTACGGATACACCGGCCTCCAATATAATGAGAGCGAATTTCCGCTATTCAAATCGATCAAAAAATGACCCCAGACCTTACGCAGCTTAACAATTCCAATAGCCTTAATCGTAAATATTTCTCGAAGCGGAAATGCAGTTATGGCTTACCATAGATTGAATAAAATGTTAGAACTCCATGTATTATGACGCAGAGTAGCGTATATACACACGTGTAGATTGAAAATAAATTCGGATCTAAAGAGCATTTGCTGATTCTTAGAAATTTCCCTTTACATCTTAACCTATAGAACCGTATTTTGTTGGACTAGTAAAATCCATAACAGGATAAATTAGAAATAATTTAAAATTGTGGATACTTTCTAGTCTTTTAATGTGTTGAGACTGTGTTGTGAAAATACAATAGAGGAAACACAATGCGGCTTCAGAACAGGCAGAAGCTCACAAGACCCGATATTCATAATACGACAGACAAGTGAAAAAGCATTAAGGAAAAACAAAGATATTCACATTTGCTTTATCGATCTCGAAAAAGCGTTCGACAGAATAAAAAGAGAAGACATTTGAAAAACACTAGAAAAAAGGGGGATAGTCAGAGAAACAATTGATGTACTGAAGGAAATGTACAAAGATGACGCGAACTACGTAAGAAAAAATAATGAAATATCGAGGAAATTTAAAACTGAAGTGTGGGTTAAACAGGAATGTGTGCTGAGCCCATTACTGTTTGCGGCAGTGATGGACGACGCAATAAAGGAAGCAAAAAAGGAAATGAAGAAACTAAGGCTGGGAAATCGGAAAATGGAAGAAACAAAAATAGCAGAACTCATGTTTGCCGATGGTATGGCAGTCCTGGCGGAATCAGAAAAACAACTACAACGCAACCTAAATGCACTACAAAATGAAGCGAATAAGATAAAATTGAAAATAAACATAAATAAGACGAAAAGTATGATTATATCAAAAGGAAATAAAATACACAACATTAGAATCAACGGACAAAGCATAGAACAAATATTTGGGAACGATCATAGAGAAAAATGAATAAATAGACAGTGAAATAAACAAAAGAATAGAAAAAAGTCGGAAGAATATTCAACACAATGAAAACGACACTCCTAAGTAAGAGAGACATTGACGAGGAAATAAAAGCAGAAGTAGTAAAGAAAATAGTCAGACCCACAATAACATACAGTAGCGAAACGTGGACGTTGACAGAAAAACAGAAACCAAGAATAAACGCAATGGAGATGAAATTCCTCAGGAAGATTAAAAACAAAACAAGAAGAGACAAGGTAAGAAATGAAACATTTAGACAACAACTATGAATAGAGACCGTAAACGACAAAATAGGAAAAACCCAGCTAAGATGGTTCGGACATGTTTGCCGAATGCCAGAGGAAAGACTTCCAAAAAGAGTATATGAAACGAAAACAACAGGTAAAATGACAAGAGGAAGACCTAGGAAAACATGGGAAGAGGTAGTAAGAGAAGAAGCCAAAAAACGAGGGATTCAATAGGAAGGAATAAAGGAAGAAACAATAAACAGAAAACTATGGAGAGAGAAATACACGAGAAGGAATGAATAACCTCAACTCAAACTGCCTGTGTTATCTTCTCTAGAACCCCAATTAAAATATTTCGTATCCTGTATATGTATGTATATGTATACGGTTTCATATAAATATAAGATTCTGTTTACTTACGCAGTCAAAATGATCCAAGCTTCAATCATCTGGTATTGAAACACGTAAAATATGCCGATACAAATCATATTACCACAATTTTCGAGGAAAGCGTTCCTACATACCTACATCAAATGTAGGATTCTGCATACATATGAAATAAAGGTTCGGATTCTAATATAACACACACAGCACAAGACGAATTCAGATCACAGCGTCTTAAGTTTTTTACGCTATAGGTATCTGTTACTAGAAAAAATAAATTAGCTAGAAAACAAAAAAAATCATTTGTTGAAAATTACGACGTATGTTCAAAACACTGCCCACGCAAATTTAAGCATAAATTTAATCTACTTATTGTTGAATATAGATATTGTGAAAAAGCAAACTTTTAACCCGCAGAGACACCAAACACTTTGATAATTGCAAAATGTACATTACACTTAATCTAAAAGTTACAAGTAAACAACGTCAATCCGATTCGTATCATTACTTTCCCATTAACGAAAACAATGACAAATGTGTAATAGACCCGTTGTCACTGTTCATTGGACACGACTTGTTTCTGTGAATCTCCAAACTTTCAAACACATTTAGAAATTTACAATTACTAATCGGTTCAAACCCTTTACATTAGAATGATTAATATTATGATCGTTTTCGAAAATATGATGAGCAACGCTAGACTTCTCAATGCTGTTATGTCTAAGATTAGCCATATGCTCTTTGAACCTAGTTAAGATGGAACGTCTTGTTTGCCCAATATATTTTTGATTACAACTTTTACAATTGATTTCGTAAATCCCCGACTTTTCCAAGGGCTGAAGCTTATCTTTAGAGTTACCGATCAGTCTTCGCCGATTAGTGCCCGAACTGTAAACAATTCTATAATCCAGCTCCCAGAAGATTTTACTCAAACTTTTAGTAATAAAATAAGCAAAAAGGAGGATCACAAAAGGTGTGGTTTTGACATCTTCTTGAAAGGTCGTGATTTTTTTCAAAGAATGCTTGTAATCAAAACTTCCTAATTAACTACTAGATACACTGAAGGTGAAAACCATTAAGTACATCTGGCTGCATCTTTTATGTCTACAAGCTCTTTCTCATACCTGGAAATACATATAGCGAAGTGTGCTAGCTTCCTTGCTATAAACGTCAAATTCTAAATGATTGTTATTTATAATAACTAACGTATCTAGGAAGGACAGCTGACGCGTTTTCCTCTTTGTCGTTGTTTATGGTTTTAACGCGATTATTTAATCTGTTAAGAAAAACGCCAAAATTACATATTTTGATGTCGAAAACCGCGAAAATGTCATCCACATACCTTAGTCAAACCCTAGGAAGATATTCGCCCGTGTGCGACAAGAAGTTGCCCATTGCCGTATCTTTTCGCTGTCCGAAAAAGCTTTTTTCTTTAATTATAACCTTGATAATGACAGCAGTGCTGTCGTAACCCGTTGGTAATAATCAAAATGTTTGGTGTTTTTGTGGGTTGAAAGTGAGTTTGTGTTTCACTTTGGCACCAAGAGATCCGGTAAATATTTTTATAAATGTTGTGGAATAATCCTGGAGTAATATAATTGTGTGTATTATTTTTTAAAATAATCAAATATGAAATAATCGAGAGTGTTCAAATTTGGTAGCTGAGTAGAACGTCATTCTCTACTTATTAATCTGTTCCTTAAAAACTGTTGTAGATAATCTAATCTTCTCTGATAGTGATGGCTGTAGTATATTGATTAGCTTGTTGGCCATAAGCAACGTGATAAAATTATACAACAAAGCCAACATCGATAAACATACACCGATATTCTCTAGATATAACCGTTTCCATGAAAAGGATTTTCTGCGGATCAAATTATATTGTTCTGAAAACTTACCTATCGGCCATACATTGTCGCTGATGAAAATAATATCCAACACATAGTCATTAAACCATTCACTCATTCACTTTGTGCAACAGGATACATTCACATATAAGAACGTAGAAAAATTACAGTTACTCTACATGTTACAGAACAAATTAAATAACACTTGCTAATACGCTTTCAGGATGTAATTATAGAAATCCCCCCGTTAGGATGATCGACAAAAATAGATTACGCAAGAAAAGCTCTATAATAACTATCTTTCAAACATTACCTGCCAGCGGCTCCTGCCTGCTTTCATCCATGCTCTTCTATTACATTTCTTACTAAATGCGCACAAAATAATCACTGACAACTAAGTAAGTCGTCGTCACGTTGGGTTACGCATGATCTACTACAACAGTCAAACAAGTTTATTTTGTAGTGTACTACACGTAGGTAGGATGTTCTCACATTTTGTGCCCAAAATTCACGTAAGCTGCAGCATCCAATTCGTGTATGGACTGTTATTATGCCTATTTAAAGAATGACCTTATACTTTAAATGTGCCATCTATCGGTAATTACTCTATTGTGAGTAGGTGCCAGACCAATAAGTACTTCGTTACGAGTAAATCATGGGTTCTCAAATTCTTAAAGATTAATTATTTCGTCGGTATCATTTAGAAAGGTTTCGTTATCGGTTAGAGAAAAAGTGTTGTTCAGGAGTACAATTTCCCCAATTATCATCATCCTATCGGACGCAAAAAATAAATTTTTAAGGCATTATTATCATTATTTTAGTTGATGCAAAAGATTACGATTCGTTCTTTATTCTATTCATATACATATACAAAATTTCTAGATACAATAAAATGCAAATATAAAAAGAATCGTTGCAAATTCCACAGTAAAGTATGACAAAATTGCAACATAACAGTATATTTTAATAAAGATGGATTTCGTACCTGTATTCGCTACTTCAAATTTCTCAAATATTTCCCGGAAATTTTGTTTCGAAGTGAAGTCAATATCGTAAAACTAGCAGGGAATACTTACTGGATCAATTATTAAAACCGCCTACGAGGATAGCGTACTTTGCCAAACAGAATTTAACGCTGAATAAATATTCATCTTATGTTACTATATTCAACATACGCAAAGAAAATCAATAAGTCTTGAGCAGGCCGTATTAAATATCAAATCAATTACTTTCTGCTATTCATATATTAAGGAGTGGTCGTATTTTCAGGGATATTGAACAAGATCCTTGTCTAAGTAAATCTTTTAATATACAGTGAAACCTGCCTAAGACGGACCCTTGATAAAACGGAAAACTGTTTAAGGCGGAAAATTTTCATAGTCCGGAATCGTCCTCGTAAAAAAACATAGCAACTGTACCTTTTTAAAACGGAACCTGTTTAACACGAAACCGTACTAATAATTTAGACCAAAAAGTATTGTGAACCTCCATAAAACGGAATCGATTTCCACCATAAGTAACAGAGTTTACATACTTCAAATGACCGGCAACGGTCCTTGGCTTGATTTACGATTAGAGAACAGATCATTTCTGACGGCCACCTATGAAGGAAACACTTTGTCTATTGAAAAATGTATCACATGTGTGGATTACTAGTTAAAACGACTCAATAGGAAGACGGAATACAAAGGGAATACACATAGTTATGCACACATGTTCGATCTTTTGTCGGACGTTGATAAAGTAATATTTATATCAATAAAATAAAATAGGTATGTATGTATAAATGTGTTCCTTTTTCTGCAATATGATCTAGATACTTGCCTATTTTGTCTTAGAACTTTAGCAAATTTGTTAAAATTTTGGAATTTCACGCGTTGGTATGCTTTAGATTGGACGGTTGAATGAAACATTAGAATTTCATATTTTAATACATATGTATAATAACCTGAGTAAAACGGAAACCTGTGTATAAAGGAAAATATTTTGGTCCCAGTCGATTCCGTTTTAAACAGGTTTCACTGTATAGTATATAAATATATATGTATATACATATATATACAATGGAATAATGGAGAATAACGACATTGTATAGACAAAAGTCAAGTGTAGCGTTTTATTGTTACTATATCAATGGTAGTCGCCCCCCCCCCCCTCCCCGTAAATCTTCCTACTACTTTTATTTAATGTGGGTGAACTTCAGATTTACATATGTACATATTTCCAAGGTTGCTTACCGCCGGATGAGTTTGATTCAAGACAAACTCTGCGACAGCACCTTTCCTAACTACTTTACCAGCATGCTTTCTCCTGGTAGCTGCGCATTAAATTGTACGTTTTCCTACGCCTTTACGCGTATTTACTAAAAAACGATCACGCTACAGATTGCATGGCATTTATGAAAATAATTTCAACCATTGCAGTAACATTAAGCAACATTCTTACGGCTAAGATGAGGAAACAGCGATCGCATCCAGTACTCCAGATCGAACATGATTTTCGTCCTCAATTATTTTTCAAATTCCAGATTAAATTGAATTCATACCACCATGACTTGAAGACCTACATCTTAGATAAATAATAAATGGCTACACGACCAGATTCAGATTGAGTTTACCGCAACGATTACTAAATAAAAAAATAATCTTCGAAAAATGCAGCAAAGTGCAATAAAATGATCAAAAAAGTACGTTTGCAATTACGTTACATCACTAGATTTTTTTTTATTTAGTAGTAAGTAGTTTCTATTAAGTTTCAAGTAATTTTATCTTTAAAACAGAAGCCGGCTAGTAGCGCAGTGCCTAGTGCGCTCGTTTCTTACTCCGGTGGTACCGGGTTCGAACACCGTAGTAGTTTCCCAAATGCGGAAAGGCAACATCTTAAGGCGGTCTACAGCCACAGGCGTAATAATATGAGGGAAAATCATTAAATAAATCACAAACTACTATAATAAAGTTGAAAATAGGAGTGAGCCGTTTCCCTATCTGTCAATAAGTCTCACCACAATCCAGCTTTATAATTTTCAACTGACAGTTGCTGTGCGCGAACACAGGCAGTGTTAAAATGGCGATCGTACTCGAAGAGTGTACTGTGAGGGAGCAACGTGCGCTTGTGCGTTTTTTTCTGGGCAAAATTCTCTCTTGGACGCTCAAAAGTTGTTTACGATCAGGAAAATGCCCCCCCCCCCTCCCTCCCCGTTCAGATTTCAGCAGATGCAACACTTCGACGGGTGGAAGAGGTGATTCGAACTGACAGGCGGGTAAAAATAGACAGTATAGCAACTGCAATACAGTGTTCTCATGGTTTAAGCTACGAACTGATGCCCGATCATTTGAATTTCCGAAAAGTTTGCTCACGGTGGGTACCAAGACAACTGACCGAGGAACACAGAGAAATTCGAATGGGCTTGTCCTTGCAACACCTCTCTCGATACATAGTGGAAGGGAAGAACGTGCTTAACGGGATTATTGCTGGTGATAAGTCACGGGTGCACCACTACTAACCCGAAACAAAGCATGCTTCAATGCAATGAAAACGTCCTTGTTGTGCTCTCAGCTGGTAAGGTGTTCTGGGATTCTCAAGGAGTCCTCGTAGCCCATTTCCAAAACAGAAATGAGAACGTGACTGCTGAGACATACTGTAGAGTTTTGTTGTTGCTTCGGGATGCAATTCGAGGAAAGCGTCCAGTCCTACTAACGAGAAAATATTGCTGTATCACTTCCAGGCCCCATTCGGCCCACTTGACCCAGGCGAAAATTGCAGAATTAGGGTACGAAGTTCCCAGCGACTATCATCTGTTCGGTTCACTCAAACAGCATCTTTGCGGCCAACATTTCAAGGGTCACAACGATGTTCAACAAGAGGTATGCACATGGTTCAAACGCCAGCCTAAACACTTCTATGCAGCAGGCACTGGGGCTTTGATAAAGCGATGGGATAAGTGTATTAATGTAGATGGAGACTTTGTTGACGAGTGAAACTTGTTTTTGGCTAACTATCTCTTTAATTATTTATTATATAGCTTTCTGTGGCCTACTTACTGACTTCTCCTCGTAACTCATAGCTGACCAATGCCCCCTGCAACTGGCGCAAGCTGTTGGGGCATGTAAAGGCAATTATTGTTTATATGTATATCAATATTTATCCAGGCTTGTCAAGTTTATATGTATAATATAGAAATGAAATATATGATATGCAGTGAAAGAAATATAATTTAGTTCAGGATATCACTGACAGCGCGGAAGGAACCAACTATAAGACCATTCTTCCAATGCCAAGCTGTGGAATGTAAATATTTGCTTCAACAAGCCTAGAATCACACTAAACAGAATTATTTATTCTCTTACGTATAAAGTTACTATGAAGACAATCAAGATATATGTACTACCACCATAAGTTATAAACAATAATAAGTAGACCTTAGTTGAGTCTGTTTCATTAAATCTTGAAATTGTAAAACTGAAAATCTATCGCAGCAGATAAGAAGTAGAAAGTGTCGGTCGTAAAGCAAGTAAATGATTGTTCACTATTACTGAGATTGACAAATAAAGAGTCATAGCAATCTGTCACTTTACCGTTATCCATCCATATAACATTTGATTGAGTTATTTTCGTTTGCCGACCACGACAACGAATGAGCTTCATTCGTGAAATAATACATATTTATTTTTGTACTTTCAGGTTTTCCAATATTTAGTTTTCTGTTCTTTCGGCGCTTCATCAGTTCCTATCTGGCATTCTGTTGATAATGTTTAACATGCCGTACTACTACGTTATCACTTATACGATTGTAGTAGCATAAATTAGAATTTATTCTATGGTAATCATGCAATGGAAAAAGTAACTGATAAAATAAACAAAACATATGCTTCTAAAAAGGCCTTCAAAATAGTCATACTATCACTAGGAAGTACCAAAGTAGGTTACATATAGATAACTTGCTGTCATACGTATCTTCCATTTCTTTCATACTTAGTATGATTGCAAAGCATCTATATTTGTATCATTTTATCATAACAGGGGTATGATTTTACTTAAACAAAACTCAGAAATAGTCCAAAAATTTTAACATCTTATCGTAATTTTTTTCTGGTTTAAAGGCAATAATACTGCTCTAAAAAGTTATAACGTAAATATTCTCACACTCCTCACATTATATTACCATTTATAATTAGTTGGTTCTTGATAGCTAGGCATGACGTTCAGCCATAAAGAATTGGCACACAATATAAGGATAATTCATCCAATGCGGCCTTCCTCAAGTTAGGTCACCAATGAAGTTTTCTATCACGAAAAGTGTATGTTCACATGTACAACATCACGCACTATCGTGAACTGCCGGAAGTAGCTCTCAACTTCTTATAGAATTGACGTGTTGCTTAACAGGTTACTCAATTGGTATTTCCATTAAAAGAGAGTGTGTAAGCAAGCAGACTGTTTGAAATACTATGTAATTAAAACTCAACAAATAACAAGAAAGAAGTAAAACGAAAGTGTATATACAATATATTAACTTTTAATGTACATACAATTTATTGCCTTTGCAGATTGTGGAATAAATAATTTTGTCATTAAATAATAACTCAAACAAATATAATCTTTTGACGAAATAATGAAAATGGACACATACAAATTAATCAACTACGTTTTAAATTCATCATTGATTCAAAGTCAAGTTTAAGTCTATTTTTACACTAACAGTGGTGAAAGATCGTATTGTAATCGAATTTGTAATAACTTACATAAAAGCCAGAAGGCAGAATAAAAACTAGGATTCTGTAAGTTCGGTTGACATTCCAATACGGTTAACAATTAAAAATGGGGTATGCAATAAAATAATTACTTTTAACAGTATCGTTTCAAGTTTTTATTAACGGAGTAAGATACTATTCACTGAAAAGGGCGACTGTATTATAACAAACAAATTTTCGTATATTTCATTAATTCAGATGAAATAAACATTTTTAATTAATTTAGTGTAACTGGTTTCAGCGTCATTTATATGAAAAACCTAACGTTAACCTTTGTTGGGAAGAGATAAGAAATCTTATCTTTTTTATTAATTGTTTTTTTTATCATAAAGTGTTTTCGTTAGTTGGCTCAAATACCGAAAGTCGTCATCATCTATCACTGTAATTAAATGTAGAACCCATATTACGTTAAAACGAAATTTAATATCAAACTGTCAGAAAGTGATCTAGCAAATTTCTTGCCAAATTAATGATTTAGTACTTATTGTTAGTAGAATAGTACGAATGCAATTACTGATAGTGTATCTCGAGGATGTCCAACAGCTGGTACTAAAGCGTAGGATAAAAGCTTGTTTATGAAGCACCAGAAAAATCATCTCGAGAAACTAAACATCAGAGAGGTAATTTTTATCAATAACGTAAATTGCGGTCGAAAAAAATCTGACGATAATTATTAAATTAGAAAAAATATGGAACAAAAAACATATGTATATATTTGTAACCCTCACATGGCAATTAAACCACATGGAATATTTGCTTCAAAGTTAACATTGGATATAGAAGACATATATATAAGGTTATTACTTCCAGCGTAATTAATAGCAATTATAGAAACCCTGTCAGCAACTCAAACCTAGCGGAAGCAATTAAAACGGCTCTGTCAGTCGACACAAATATCGGACGTGCCTATTCCGTTTCATTTTCCGGATGAATACTTGTTTTCTTGGAATCTTATGTAAACATGACCTTGATGTCTGCCTAAAACATACAGCTACTGAAAGTTTACTATTCGTTGGAACTAGAATTTGCAAAAAAACCCTGATAACAGATAACTATTTTTATTCATTTATTATCCTCCGTTAATAATTCAAGTTTAAAGTATAGTTTTCGTAGTACTAACAAATTAAACTATTAAACTGGTTTTCGGTCCTATATGGTCTTTTAAGTTACGTGTTCGCACGTTATTATAAATTTGACTTTTTAGGTAACCTCAAAAGAGGCAATCATATGGTGATAAATCTGCTAATCTTGGGGGCCAAATCTACATTCTTTCAAATGTGTTATTCAGAAAATTGCTAACGACATTAGTAGAAAGTGGGACCTCCTCTAAGTTGAAACAAAGTTTCACCAAAATTTAACATGTCGACTGATGGAATGATATACTGTCGCAACAAATTGAGATGTTTTGCTGCAGTAAGGTTACCTTTACTAAAAAAATCCAGCCAATCAGTCTATTATTTATTATTCCAATCAAGACATTGATTTTTTGAAGGTGTGTTCGAGTCATATTTTGATCATAGACATTTGTACGGAATCAAGCCGGTATTTAGAGATTCTATTCGGTTTATCTTTATGTCATTAACTTTATAGAAGCCATCTTAGAATACGTTCTATAAAGCTATACTTGCACATGTTTTTCAGTAATTCTTTAGTGTTCTCCACCATTATTCTCGATTGCTGTATGAATTGTGTTACTACTTGAAACGAGGTCAAATCTTAGCCATAATACTAAAACAATAATTTGCAGTAGTGCGCCTAGTATTCAAATTAGTTTCAATGAAATAATTACCCTTTCAAATTAACGAACGACAGCCTCCCATGAATATTTAATAAAGTTCCCGATAAAATTGTTGTAGTTATCGCTTCGCGTTATAGTAACGTGTAAACAGATTTTATAGAGAAATTATAGTCTATCATGAAATATGAAATAAGGAAGAAACAGATAGTACGAAAGATAATTCCCCGTAATAAAATAGTTAAACACTTTCGATTTAATATTACTAATAAAGCGTTGATGATAGTCATTTCGGTCAGGTTTGGGTCTAATGAAAATGTATACGTATCCAGATGGATGATAATACTAACTGCAATTAGATTTTAGTAGGATACATTCCATTAGTATTTATTTAAGTAGTCATGAAAATTTCATAACCTGACCTACGTTATTATAGCGACTAGGAGAAACTAACTACCTATAGAAGATACAAATACAAATTAGACAATTATCAAGTTTAAGCTCAATAAATTATCTTATAAAATAGCCTACTTCGTTTTCCGTTTCTAGACTTTAATAATACATTCTAAATTTTTACTGGAAAATTGAAATACGAATATGCATAATCATTAAAGAGTGAAAATTCTCGTGAAGAAAATAAATAAAATGTAATTGACATGCGAATATACATAGTGTGCATACTTATTACTATTAATTATTATCATAATTTCAACATAAATATCTTAGCAGAAATGCATCTAATTTTAAGAGAAGTTTGGAAGAGAGACATAACTTATGTTGCTCCCAGTAGGTACATTTTAACAATAGGAAAAGAATAACTTAAAAAATTAATTTAACGCAACAAAATAAAAAATGTTATCAGCGAGTTGTAAAAGAAAAGAAATGACATTTCAATAGTATACATATATACATATGTACAGGAGAAAAGCTATTCTGTACTATACACACATAAATGCAAATGAACAAAAATCCCTTACTAATTAATTTCTTCTTAGTTTAAATATAAACTTAATCCTAACACAACGCACGTTGATTTAATCTATATAAGTTACTTCCTTGATATCGCGCTCATGAAAGGTTCAGCAACAGACGAGCTAGAAATGACAGAGAAGAGGACTAAAGGTCATTGGAAATTGAGTTATAGGGGAAAAAAACAGGAACGCTTAAACAATTCTAAATGATGAGAGATACGAGTAAGGAATGCTGAGTGTGTAATTATAAGTCGAAAATATCAATCTGCAATAAGTCTTATTACATATTATAACAAGTACCATATTTTATAGTACCATATATAATATCTACTACTATAATATCTTTACCAAACAGTTTTAAATCTATTGTCAGAAACAATAATTAAAATAAGGAAGAACATAACTTTCACAGAAAATTCATATAATTTGTTGGGATTAAGTATTAGATTTCATATTTTGCGGAAAGGTCAAGAAGTTATTTTGTTTAAGTTTTCTTATTCACTGTAAATTTGATTTTTGAAACAATTTCATATCTGGACAGCATTGTCGTTTAAGTAGTTTTTGTCAAGGTCGACGTCTTTAAAAGCAGTTATATTTTCTTTAACGATTATAATTAAATTTTAGACTTATATGGATGCATTTTTACTTGAAATATTAACCGCAAAAATTGTCTGGAGCCATTGATAATGGTTTCGAAAATATATAATCAAAACTACCATGACCTTGTTAGTAAAATTTTCGATTTGCTGCTTATCTTGTAAGCAGAATTTATGGAAATTTATTTTATTATGAATATTCTAATTATAAATAATTTCTCGGAATAAACGTATCATTAATAACAAACACAATTAAAAAAAACTAATTTGTAAAGACGACTATAATACTGAAGATATAAAATAAATAATAATGTAAAAAAATACTACGAAATAAAATTGAGGACAATAGTTATGCCGGCTTTAGGTTACTCATGCACAAAACTGTTTCGCCAAGCTGCTATTTGTCAATGAACGAAGTTAAATGGTGTATATCGAAAAGCGAGGAGAACGGAAACAAGGCCTCATAATGTAACTAAAAATTTCCCGTTTTTGTACCACAACCATTTACATACATAATGTATGAACTTTTAGAGCTATTTTTCACGAAAAGCATAACAAATATGCCCAGTAGGTAAGTTTAAGATTAAAGTCGCTGTTGAAAGTTATGTTACATCGTTCCATGCAATGAAATTAAAGCAAAAACTATAATATAATACTATTGGTTCTAAAAACGGTTTTGTTGCCGATGGGTTACTACTATTTGAAGGAAGAAAAACAGTAAATTACCACGATGAAATTGATGCAAATGTTTTTGAGGAGTGGCTCAGTACTATTTTAAGGAAATTTACCTGACAATAGTGTTATTGTAATGGATAATGTATCTTACCGTAGCAGAAAAAAGGAAAAAAATGCCAACTTCAACACGAAAACCAGAAATGCATGAATGGTTACTTCAAAAACAAATACTGTTTGATTCCTCCATGGTGCGATTAGAGTTGTTGTAAATAATAAATCATCACAAGGAATATTACAATGTGTATGCAATGGACGAAATGGGAACACAGAATAATAAAATTGTATTTAGATTACCATATTACCATTGTAAATTGATTCCTATTGAATTAGTTTGAGCACAAATAAAGAATGAAGTAGCTGCAATGAAAACATACATTTAGTATATATACTTATACTATATATATTTTTATCAGAATATTAACTAAAATAAAAAAGGCAACTTAAGTTAGTATGATGTTTTTATGGTTTAACATTTTCAATTTGTTATGTTTAATTACCAAAAATAAATCGAATAGCATAAACTTTACAAAGCCACTCTGTTTATTTACATTACATTTTTAAGCTAAATAACCATATGAAATATAGCATTGCTTTCGTTAACAAGTTGTTGAAATGTGTAGCCATCCCGGAAATACTTCTATACATATTGGTAATCGTAATACCATCCACATCCGATTTCTCTCTTATCTTAGAACAAAGTGTTTAATACATAAAAGCAGCACGTCTAACATATTGAAACACGCAATTATCTTCAGAACTGTATCCTCTATATCAATAGCCAAATTCTCTCTAGCACATCTTAAATAAATTTTCAATATTTAACATAATATCATTTCTTGTCTAAGAATTTCGTAACTACTTTCTCATCCTTATTGATATAATTTTGTCATTTTCTTAGTGAGTTAATTAGCCAAGTCGAAGTAGATTGTCACTAATTCATCTGCAAACACTTCATAATTATTGTCGCCGACCGTTGTCGTCGGTTTAAAGAAAATCAATATTTCCTGGTCTTTATATAATTTCAATTATATTCATAACTTTGTAAAATGTAATTCAATGAAACATATTTATATAATTATGTGGAATTGAGAGTTATACTACGAACCATTTTTAAAAATTAATCCTATTCTTCACGATCATAATCATATTTGTCACAATCTGCCAAGTTGAACCAGTTTAGAAGTAGGTACAAAATTAAAGCATTCATTATGTTAAAGTTAAAACGTCACCAATAAATAATAAAATCTAATCGGGAGAACTATATTAGATAATTATGTTATACTTGCTTAAAGTCAACAATATTTAGATCATAATCACAATAATTATCAGAATTAGAAATAATGAAACGTGGGTGCGCATTCCAATCCATTTAATGGATGTGGATAAAATTTCTCATACTTTCGGGTCGAGACTTGTTGCACGTAAACAGTTGTTCATAAATGATTAAATCAATACCAGCAACTTACAGCACAACTAACATAGACAAAGTTTCATATTATACACAATATATATTTAATTTTAGTAGGTTAGTTTTAGTTAGTTGTTTACTACGAGTGCTAGGCAACGTATAATTATGTATATTGCACAGTTTCCTGAAAATAACGGCTATTGGCAAAGCTGGATTACAACAAAAAAACGCAACTACAATTAAATAGGTATATCCGTGCCTAGTACCAATATTCTATAATTATT